>AWOL01S0007717.1:56319-94906 GCA_000715115.1 Nicotiana otophora
ATGCCGTAAAGTCCATTGTTTGAAATGGTGCAAAGTGACAAGCAGTTTATCTAAATACCTTTGCATTCTACCTTCTCGAACTTTGAAGGTTTTGTTTACTTGACTCACCACCAGCAAGGAGTCGCAATTGGCTACAATGACTTCTGCTCCCAAGTTTCTAGCTAGCTCGAGACATGAAATCATGGCTTCATACTCGGCCTCGTTGTTAGTCAACCTGAGAGTTTTAATAGATTGCCTAATAGTGCTACCCATGGGTGGTTTCAAAACTATGCCCAGCCCGGGCCCTTTAACGTTCGAAGCCTCGTCCGTAAAAAGGATCCATACCCCCGATGATGTACCTGATTTCAACAGTTCTTTTTCGACTTCGGGTACGAGGGTCGGCGTGAAATCGGCCACGAAGTCTGCTAAAATTTGAGACTTGATGGCCCTGCGGGGTTGATATTCGATATTGTACCCACTGAGTTTGACGGCCCATTTGGCCAGTCGGCCTGATAACTCGGGTTTGTGCAAAATATTACTAAGCGGGTAAGTGGTTAACACACATATGGGATGACATTGAAAGTATGGCCTTAATTTTCTTGAGGTGCTTATCAGCGCAAGCGCCAATTTTTCTAAGAGCGGATATCTAGTTTCCGCTTCTCCTAAGGTTCAAATCGTATAATAAACGGGGAACTGCGTACCTTGCTCTTCTCGAACTAGGACACCGCTTATGGCGACTTTCGATACTGCCAAGAACAAACAAATTCTTTCGTCTATTTTTGGAGTGTGAAGTAGTGGTGGGCTTGATAGATATCGCTTTAGTTCCTCTAATGCTTGTTGACACTCTGGAGTCCAAGCAAAATCGTTCTTCTTTTTTAGGAGAGAAAAACATTTGTGACTTCGGTCAGATGATCTTGAGATGAATCGGCTTAAGGCAGCAATCCGACCCGTTAGCCTTTGTACGGCCTTCACGCTGTCCACAATGACGATGTCTTCAATGGCCTTGATTTTATCGGGGTTAATCTCTATTCCCTGATGTGACACCATGAAGCCGAGGAACTTGCCCGAACTGACCCCGAAAGCACATTTCTCGGGGTTGAGCTTCATGTTATATTTCTTTAAAATTTCGAACGTTTCCTGCAAATGAGTCAAATGGTCCTCTGCGCGCAGGGACTTAACAAACATGTCATCAATATAAACTTCCATTGATTTTCCTATTTGTTCTTCCAACGTTTTATTTACTAGGCGTTGGTAAGTAGCCCCTGCGTTTTTCAGCCCGAAGGGCATCACACTATAACAATACGTTCCATATTTGGTGATAAATGAAGTCTTTTCCTGGTCCTCCGGGTTCATCTGGATTTAATTATACCCAGAATAGGCATCGAGAAAAGTGAGGATCTCGTGGCCGGCCGTGGCATCGATCATACGATAGATGTTGGGCAGCGGAAAGGAATCTTTAGGGAATGCTTTGTTCAAATCCTTATAGTCCACACACATTCTAAGTTTGTTCCCTTTTTTAGGGACTACAACTACGTTTGCTAGCCATTCGGGATATTTCACCTCCCGAATGGACTCCTACTTTGAGAATCTTGGTTACCTCGTCCTTTATGAATGCGTGCTTTCTCTCGGACTGGGGTCTTCTCTTTTACTTCACCGGTCTGAACCTAGGGTCCAAACTTAGCCGTTGCGTCGTTATGTCCGGTGGGATCCCTTTTATATCTAAATGGGACCAGGAAAAACAATCGATGTTATCGATAAGAAATTGAACGAGTTTCTTCCTGAGTTTGGGGCTCAACCCCGTTCCCAAAAATACCTTTCGCTCAGGCCAGTACTCGATTAATATGACTTGCTCTAGTTCCTCGATTGTTGATTTGGTGGCGTTGGAGTCATCGAGAATCACGAAAGATCGAGGGACCCTTTGATCATCATCCTCTTTGATTTTCTGGTTGTCTGGCTGGGTTGAAGCCGATGTCTGTGATTGCTATTTGGTGTCCCGTTCTCCTTTCGGGCCCGATCCTTTATCGGCGAAAGTGAGGACATTGGTTTAGCTTCGTCGTTGGCGAATATTTCCTTTGCGGCTAGTTGTTCTCCGTACACCGTTTTGACACCTCCCGACGTGGGGAACTTGAGGGCCTGGTGTAGGGTCGAAGGCACAGCTCTTATGTTGTGGATCCATGGCCTTCCGAAAAGGGCGTTATATCTCATATCGCCTTCGATCACGTGAAACTTTGTTTCTTGGATGGTTCCAGCCACGTTTATTGGTAGGACTATCTCACCTTTGGTGGTTTCTCATGCCATATTGAACCTGTTTAGGACCAGAGTTGCGGGTACGATCTGATCCTGTAGACCAAGTTGCTCTACTACCTTCAATCGAATGATGTTGGCCGAGCTACCTGGATCGATTAACACACGCTTAATTTTAGTTTTATTCATGAGTACAGATATTACCAGTGCGGCGTTATGAGGTTGGATGACCCCCTCTACATCTTCATCATCAAAGGACAGAGTCCCCATAGGTGCATAATCTTAAGTCCGAGATCGCTTTTCCCTCACCATCGATGTTTTAGTGCGTTTAAGCATTGGTCCCTGAGGGGTATCGATGCCGCCGATGATCATGTGGATGACGTGTTATGGTTCTTCTTGTTCGTTTTGCTCGTTGAAATCCCTACTTTTAAAATGGTTCTTCGCCCTATCACTCAGAAATTCCCGAAGGTGCCCTTTGTTAAATAAGCGAGCTATTTCCTCTCTTAGTTGCTTGCAATCTTCCGTCCTGTGGCCATGGGTACCATGATATTCGCATGTTTGATTGGGATTTCTTCGGGCAGGATCGGTCTGCATTGGTCGAGGCCATTTAGTGTCTTTGATGCGTCCGATGGCTGACACGAGAGCGGATACACCAACGCTGAAGTTATATTCTGATAATTTAGGTGCTTCTATAGGATCGACATATTTATCAAAGGCACTCTTACTCATAAGCCCCCAAGAATTTTGTCCTCGATCAATCCTTCGATTGTTTCGAACTGTGTTGCGTGCTGAACCGTTGTTCACCCGATCTACGACGTACGGTCGATATCAGTCTCTGTTCGATCTTTGTTCTCTGTCGATCTCCTTTTGGTTTTTAATAACTGTCCTGTTCTGATGAACGGGTCCATACGGAGCTCCCAACTGATCATCCTCGACCCTAATCTTCGATTGATATCAGTTGTGTACATCTGCCCAAGTTATCGCCGGATACTCGATCAAATTTTGTTTCAGCTGATGTGATGTTGTCGAAATTAGCTCATTCAACCCTTGGGTGAAAGCTTGTACGGCCCAATCGTCTCTGACCGGGGGTAATTCCATGCGTTCCATTTGAAATCAGGATACGAATTCCCTCAGCATTTCATCCTACCTTTGCTTTACTTTGAAGAGGTCTGATTTCCTCGTTGCAACTTTTATGGAACCAGCATGTGCCTTTACGAACGAATCTGCTAACATGGCAAAAGAATCAATGGAATTCGGCGGTAAATTGTGGTACCAGATCATCCCTCCCTTCGAGAGGGTCTCCCCGAACTTTTTCAACAACACGGATTTGATCTCATCGTCCTCCAAATCGTTGCCTTTTATGGCATATGTGTAAGAGGTGACATGTTCGTTAGAATAGGTCGTACCGTTATATTTGGGAATTTCGGACATACGGAATTTTTTGGGGATTCGCTTCGGTGCCGCACTCGACAGAAAAGGCTTTTGTATGAATTTTTTCAAATCAAGCCCCTTTATCATCGGTGGAGCCCCCGGGATTTGATCGACCCTGGCATTGTACGTTTCCACCCTCTTATCGTTGGCTTCGACTCATTTTGTGAGTTCCTCGAGCAATTTAGTAATTCTGGGAGTAGTCCTCGATTCTTGCTCGTTAGATTTCACTATGGCGGGCTCTGTTCTGGGGATGACTTCTCGAAGTGGATTAGAATCTGGTCTGCTTTGTACGCGAGTTTGGCTCTGTAGCTGAGCTATAGCTACTTGTTGGGCTTGTAGCATCTCGAAGATCATACGTAAGCTGGCCCCGATTTTTCCCGCATTTGGGGTGTCTCGGGCTACGGATCGAGTACCGCCCGGAATGCTTCTTTCCGGTTCGGAACGCTGGTTAGCCTCCAAAGCTATTTGTGAATTGACATCCAATGGTATTTCGGATCGAATTTTGGGTACTTCGATTCGAGCCTCGGGTGCCAAGTTGTTGGTTTCATCTTGAAGGTCGGCTTCGTAATCGATCGGTGAAGCCATTTGATTGGTTGTTATTCGTAGCTGATCCGAAATTCAAGATGTTTTTGGAAATAAGTGCAAAGCACAATGGCGTATTTTTTCAGATTTGTATCAAATGACCACTGTTATCCTCGGCCCCACGGAGGGCGCCAAACTGTTTACCCGAAAAATGGATAGAGTTAAATTTATACGCAGTTCAGAGGATATGTGGCGTAACTTAATACAAAATACAAGGATAAATAAAAATATAAATATATATTGGAGAGAATGCAAAATAGATAAGGTTATCAGGAATAATGAATCTTAGGATTCAACAAATAGAATCAATCTAAGGAGTCTGAAAGAGTGATTTTTTACTGTAGAAGAATATAGCACTTTTATTACAATGTAAGCCTCAGAAAAAACTTATCCTACAGAAATGGTAACTAAGCCCTTTTATAGTGGATGGATTAGGCTCTAAGCATAATAAAATAAACATTCAGTGGGAGACCCATGATAAGTCAGCTTTTCCATAATCTCTGCCAAGATTCTCTCTAGTGGGATTGCAACGGCTTTTGTCTGCGAGCTCGATCCTGCTTAGAATCCTCGATTTTGGTTAGGGCTTGATTTCGGCTCGAACTTGTGACCTTGGTTCGGGCCGATCCTGGTTCGAGCCCTCGAATTGATTCGAGGTCAATGTTGGTTGGTTTCTGGATTATCAGAACATAGATCTACTCTGCATCATGGTTTGATTTTGATTCGAGCTCGATAATGATATCGACCTCGACACGGATCGGCCTTCCGGGTTCGAGGTTAGTTCGTTCCACGCTCAGGATCTTACTCCGATANCGCTTAGGATCTTACTCCGATAAATCGTCGTTCAAACTTGATCGGACGTGGTAAGGCCGAAATCTATTTCGACCGTATACAAGTATGTATGTTGAAGGTTATTATATTTGAATAGTACCATAAAAATAAAGGAAAAAAATTATTTGTCTCATTATGCTATAAATGCAATTCACATATCACGTAGTACAAACTTAGAAGTTAGCCGGTACAAGAAGAAGTATCTCATCAAACAAAATCGCACATGCAGGTAAAGAAATAATGAGAGAGGATTGAGGAGAACATGTAAAACTTATCAAGCTCTGAAACAATACGCACATGAATAAAGAAACAATAAGAGAGGAGAACTTATAAAGGTTACCAATCTCAGGAAAAAATAATTGTTATAGCAATGCAATTACGTGCGTTTGACACTCCTTCAGAGAACTGTATTGTGTAATTAAAGAGCAAACAACACTTGTGACTTGGCTAAGTTCCTACACACCAAAGAATGTTTTTAATCAAAAGACACAAGTGATTAATTACATCTTCTATAAAAGTAACTATTTATTACACAATTATTTTTTACTAATCTCAAAAATCTTCCTAAAGTAGTTTAAGTGCATTAACATTAAGATACAATAAACAATACATGACCTATATCAATCAGAAAAGCCAAGCGAGTTCCACTATACGTTATTCATAAAACCCAAAAATATTAAAAGTAAAAAAGGAAAACAAACACTCCATGTATCAAACATATCAATAGATATGTACCTGAGTAAAGCGGAATTAGGGGAGTATCATTTTAACATTGGAAGAAAAGTAAAACCCACATCTTCGTAAGGAAAACAAAGACGCTTGTCCCATATATATTAATTTTTCTTCTTGTGTCTTTTGCCAAATAATCTTCTCTTCCATGATTCTGTACGTAAGTAGAACTTACATATATAGAGAGTAAAAACTATATAGAAAATTAGAATAAACTAACCCGATCTAACCTTCCATAAAAAAAAATTGAAAATCTTGCTAACATATAATCTGTATTCAAAATATTTATATTCACAATAAAAGATACAGAACAAATTCCATCAAACGCAACCTTAACAAAGAGCGTCCTTGGAGCGTTCAATTTCCTCCTAGAATCCAGCCCACCGTTTGTCCATGATAACCCTATAAATAATAGGATTTCCCTTCAACTATGTGGCACTAACAAAAATTCTAAGTGTATAAATTATAAGAGTCCTAATGAAAGTTTAACTTTGATTGAATAGTATAAATCGTATCTAATATGAATCCTATTGAAAATAAACTATACACTTTGTATGGTCTGTCTATGTGCAATTTAAATCCGAAAGGAATTCCAACTTTGGGTAATTACAATTATATCCGTAAATTATACAAATATTTAAGGGTATAAAAGTCGATCAAGATTTTAGGAATATTTTAGTCATTCAATATTTAGCATTAAACATTCGTGTTTTTATAATAATACTAGTCTCTATGTTTGTGCGATGCACGAATATTTTATGTCAAATATTATGAAACACATACAAAAAATAATAAATTTTCAATTGCATAATATTTTAAAACTAGTTGCAACTGAATATGTACGAAATTCAATATGTACAAAGTTTAATAATTTGTTTTTTTAGAACAAAAAATAATATAATATACAATCCAAACCAACAAATTAATAATGTTTTGGCCCAATAAAAGGACAAAATGAAACTAAATATTATGGAATCATACAATTATGCGACTAAAGTTGTAAAATCACTTAAATAATACAACAATACTTAATATTATTTTTTTGATTCAATGATTTTCTTTGATTTAATTAAGCCTTAACGATTCATATACATAAAAATTATATTTACTAAAGATACATTAGTAACAAAGAAACCAAAAATAGAAAGGCCATTTAGTCATTCCTAATTGTTGTATTGCACGTTATCCTATATCAATTATTACAAAAGTCATATTTAATAAAATATAATTCTTAACTATACAGATACTCAAAAGAAAATTATATGGTCACCACAAGAAAATAATTTAACTCCAATCCTGATTGATCCAATCTCTAGTTAAAAAGCACGTGAATTTTCCGTGTTTTACCACTAAAGCTCCACCATACTTGAAGTTTCGTGAATACAATAAAATAGCTTCAAGTTGATTTACCGTCAATTTGAATTATTAAAGATAAGTTAACAAGAAGAAACTATACATGATAGATTGATCGAAAGGAAGGGGAGAAAATAAATTAGTTAAAATATATGGTAGTATATTTTCGGAGGTTCAAGCCCTCCTTCTAGCGATTTTCTTTGATTCTTTCCCAAACTACATTAGTGAGATTTTACTGGATTGTTGTTGTTGTATATGATAGTATTCACTGCAAAATAATAATAATAATAATAATAATAATAATAATAATAACAACAACAACATGAAGTGAAGTAAGTATATGTCACGACCAAAATCCTAACGTGTCGTGATGGCGCATATCTCAGTACTAGGCAAGCCGACAACATCAATAACCCACGATTGCCTTTCAATTTAAAAACGTAACGTTTAATACAATACCAAAATCTAGCAAAATCCGATACAACACTCCCAAAACCTGATGTCACTGAGTACATGAGCATCTAATATGAGTACAAATCTGAAAAATACGGCCTATAATAGTCTGAGACCAAATACAGTAAACAAGGAGATAGAGAAGGAGAGACAAGGTCTGCGGAACACGGCAGCTACCTCAAAATCTCCTGAAAATCAACTGCGCGAAATGATCAACGCCCGCTATATTCAGGAATACCAGGATCTGCACACGAAGTGCAGGGTATATTATGAGTACAACCAACTCAGCAAGTAACAATAATAACTAAGGAACTGAAGATAATGACGAGCTACACAGACATAGTTCACTTTCAGTAGTTCCAGCAAAGAATAAACATGCTTTCAAATCCGGCAGTTTAAGTCAAATCAATTTATACAGTTCAAATTCAAGTAATCCGGATATAAATTCTTTCAGAGATTTTACAACAATGACAGATATCAACCAAGTGCAACAACAAATGCAAAGCAAGTACAGCCTCTCAGGCAATAGTTACTCAGCTCATCACAACAGCTCAACCACTCGGCTCTCAGTCCTCAACACTCAAACTCAATGGGTACCCGTGCTCACTGGGATTGTGTACAGACTCCGGAGAGGCTCCTACATCCCAAGCGTCATAATCTGCACGGACAACTCACATGCCATAATATCCTTACCTCACCGACAGGCCCTCAGCCTAACTCAGTCCTCAACCTCTCAAGTCTCTCGGGCTCTCAGAAATTTCAAAGATCAACCCAAACAAAGATGACATAGTACATCAACAAATATCCAGAAAGACTGAGGTATAATACGCAAGAAATATCATGGCTGAGTACAAGACAACAGTTAGCAAATAATTCAACAACTACGCGACCTCTACGGGTCTCAACAGTACTATAACATAGCCTAAGCATGATTTCTAACATGATTTATAGTCAAATTTATTCAACACATAGAGATCATATAGCTAAAAATAAATTATTCAAATTTACAGTTTTTCGGGACGGACCAAGTCATAATTTCCTCGGTGCACGCCCACACGCTCGTCACCTAGCATGTGCGCCACCTCCAAAATAATCACATGATACCAAAATTCGAAGTTTCATACCCTGAGGACTAGATTTATAATTGTTACTAACCTCAAACCGTGTAATTCTTTATTCCGCTATGCCTTTTCCACGAGAATTGGTCTCTGAAAGTCTCGTATCTAGCCATACTTAATTCGATTAAGTCAATACCAATTATTATAATTAATTCCATAAGAAAATACTAATTTTTCCAATAAAATCCGAAATTAACTCAAAAATCGCCAGTAGGGCCCACGTCTCGGAACCCGACAAAAGTTACAGAATAAGAACGCCATCCAACCACGAGTCCAACCATATAAATTTTACCAAAATTCGACATCAACTCGACCCTCAAATCTTTAATTAAAGTCTATGAAGATTTCTACCATTTTCAACCCAATCCTTACCCATTTGAACTTAACAATCCTTCCACAACTTTATTGGTATGTATACATAATACTCTTACATACAAGAATCATACTATTAATCACTCATCTTTACTTCAAACCCGAAATTGAAGAATTAGGGAAAGAAATTCTTACCTCTTTGAAGCCCTAGCAAGATCCTTGTGAAATCTTCAAACCTTAACAAGAATTGATGGGTAAATGACTAAGTCTTCACTTTCTCTCTCTAAAATGCTCTCACCTCTCTCTAAAATATCAGATTTTGGCTAAACACTGAGCTTCAAGGGCTATAAATCGAAGTTGTGTCGGGTCAAAAATTAGAAAGAATGGAAGCTCCGACGCAGTTATGCGATCGCATAACAGATATGCGGTCCGCATACCGGCCGCATAATTTGACCTCCAAAGCTGGGCGTTACTGACCCGGTCTGCGATTATTATGCGGTTCGCATACTTGTTCTGCGGTCGCATAATGCACCGCAAAACAGGTATGCGGTCACATAGTGCACCGCAGATTTTTCTCAAATCTTGCCCCTCTCCTGAACCACTTTGCGACCATTGTGCGGTCCGCAGAGTGATTCTGCGACCGCATAGTGGTCGCAGAAATGACCTTTTTACGACAAAATTTTCCTTTACACATTGGTGCATTGTTCAACCCAAAAAGTCTGAGCGGCTCGCAAGTTCGCCGCGAGAAATTTCTATAATCTTTATACTAATTGATCTACCTCGGCACAATTAAACTTTAATTTTATTAGCAAAAATTCTCCGGGGTCGTTACACATAAGTTAACATCCGGTCAACCTTTTCAACTTAAATTCTAAATCTTGGAACTAAGCGCTCCAAATTATTTCAAAACCTCACCGAACCCAAACCAATTACCCCGGCAAGCCAAATAACAACTGTAATTCACAATTTGAGCAGTAAATGGAAAAACGGGATTATAATATTCAAAACGACGGCCGAATCGTTACAGTATACATTAAAGACTTAAAAAGTATATGGTATAAAAGGAAAAACTTTGGATACGTCATACATGATATGTAGAATTAAGGTAAAATATAAAATTCAATAAAATTATTAGAGATATAATTGATATCCATTAATAAAAAAAGCCACGCTTCTAAAATCTCGTGGCATGGTCAATATATTGAGCTTTTTAAATAGAGCTGCGATTACGTGGAAAGCATATTTTAAATGGATGAAATTGTGTTTGGTTGTATACCAAAAGGATTCAAACTTGTAATTGAGAAAAAGTTTTAATTCCATGTAACTTCTGCTTTGGGATACTCTTTGAACAAGAGTCGGAATCGATATTGTCCTAATCAACGAAAAAATTCAATTTGGTTTCGAACTCCTAGTATTTGGTAGAATAAAAAAATTTAATACAATTTTATTCAATATAGAGTTATATATCTAAAAGAATAATTTCACTTTTAAAGGGTATAACTATCGTTTAATATTTCAAAATATTTTCGTCAACCAATATTTAACGTTTTAATATTCGTGTGGTTCTGTTAGAACTTTGGGTATGTATATAGTCTTAAGTATTTCTTAAGTGAATGATCGATGATTGGATGTAAGGATTCACGATAGAAAATTTTCATAAATTATTCATTTCCTACATTGAATTAAATGAACTTGATAAAAATCACTAACCCAGAAGGAAGAAATAGTTTTTACAGTAAGAAAATATTCTGTAAGTTCCTAACTAACTAAATAAATGGTATCGAAGAACTTTCCAAATATCCTATTGTGGAATGAAAAAATATCTATTCAAGAAGGAATCATGATATTTTATTCGAAGGAAAAAATATTAGTATTTATAAAAAATTTCCTAACATGTAAATAAAAACAAATTACTTTCAGGGAAGTTCCTACACAATAAAAAGGTAAAAAAGAGTTCTTAAAATTCCTAATGTAAATAAGTAAGAAAAAAAGCTCCCCGCGAAGGAATCTCCTATTCTACCACAAAATTACATATTTACATATTTGTTGCAATTAGGAACAACATTTTTTTCTAAAAGAAAATTGTGGACGTGCTTTTCTAATNAGTGATACCTCGATGTGGGACTTTTCTTTTTCGCACTTCTGTTTTTCTTTGATTTTAACTCTTTAAATGGAGGTTTTATGTTAAATAACCTTGGAATTATCTTTAAATTGAAAATGTCGGTTTGTTTTGGAAATGAGTCGGCTTGCCTAGTTCCATGATAGGCGCCATCACGACAGGGGTTAGTTTTGGGTCGTGATATCTGCGGTCACCTAGTGCACCGCAGATTTTCCTCAAATCTTGCCCCTCTCCTGAACCACTTTGCGATCATTACGCGATCCGCAGAGTGATTCTGCGACCGCATAGTGGTTGCAGAAATGACATTTTTACGACAAAATTTTCCTTTACACATCGGTGCATTGTTCAACCCAAAAAGTCTGAGCGGCTCGCAAGCTCGCCGCGAGATATTTCTATAATCTTTGTACTAATTGATCTACCTCGGCACCATCAAACCTTAATTTCATTAGCAAAATTTCTCCGGGGTCATTACACATAAGTTAACATTCGGTCAATATTTTCAATTTAAATTCTAAACCTTGGAACTAAGCGCTCCAAATTATTTCAAAACTTCACCGAACCCAAACCAATTACCCCGACAAGCCAAATAACAACTGTAATTCACAATTTGAGCAGTAAATGGAGAAACAGGATTATAATATTCAAAACGACCGGCCGGGTCGTTACAGTATACATTAAAGACTTAAAAAGTATATGGTATAAAAGGAAAAACTTTGGATATGTCATACATGATATGTAGAATTAAGGAAAAATATAAAATTCAATAAAATTATTAGAGATATAATTGATATCCATTAATAAAAAAGGCCACGCTTCTAAAATCTCGTGGCGTGGTCAATATATTGAGCTTTTTAAATAGAGCTGCGATTACGTGGAAAGCATATTTTAAATGGATGAAATTGTGTTTGGTTGTATACCAAAAGGATTCAAACTTGTAATTGAGAAAAAGTTTTAATTCCATGTAACTTCTGCTTTGGGATACTCTTTGAACAAGAGTCGGAATCGATATTGTCCTAATCAACGAAAAAATTCAATTCGGTTTTGAACTCCTAGTATTTGGTAGAATAAAAAAATTTAATACAATTTTATTCAATATAGAGTTATATATCTAAAAGAATAATTTCACTTTTAAAGGGTATAACTATCGTTTAATATTTCAAAATATTTTCGTCAACCAATATTTAACGTTTTAATATTCGTGTGGTTCTGTTAGAACTTTGGGTATGTATATAGTCTTAAGTATTTCTTAAGTGAATGATCGATGATTGGATGTAAGGATTCACGATAGAAAATTTTCATAAATTATTCATTTCCTACATTGAATTAAATGAACTTGATAAAAATCACTAACCCAGAAGGAAGAAATAGTTTTTACAGTAAGAAAATATTCTGTAAGTTCCTAACTAACTAAATAAATGGTATCGAAGAACTTTCCAAATATCCTATTGTGGAATGAAAAAATATCTATTCAAGAAGGAATCATGATATTTTATTCGAAGGAAAAAATATTAGTATTTATAAAAAATTTCCTAACATGTAAATAAAAACAAATTACTTTCAGGGAAGTTCCTACACAATAAAAAGGTAAAAAAGAGTTCTTAAAATTCCTAATGTAAATAAGTAAGAAAAAAAGCTCCCCGCGAAGGAATCTCCTATTCTACCACAAAATTACATATTTACATATTTGTTGCAATTAGGAACAACATTTTTTTCTAAAAGAAAATTGTGGACGTGCTTTTCTAATCCAAGTAGGATCTACTTTGTAGGACCGGTGTATATGTAGTTTAAATCGAAAAAGAATTCCACCATTTGATAATTTATAATTAGATCCTTAAATTATACAAATGCTTAAGGGCGTATAAGTCAACCAATATTTCGGGGATATTTTAGTCGTTCAACATTTAGCATAAATTATTTATGCTTTTATAATAATATAAATACATAGATAAATAGACTAGTCTTGAAATACGCGCCTTGCGCGTGTATCCAAATCAATAAATACACTATTTTAAATTATATTAATTATATTAAACAATGTGTTAATTTATAAAATAAAACGCAATGCAAATACTCATCAAATAAAATTCTAAAATATTTATGAAAAACATAATTAAACAACACATACACTTAACACCGATTTGATCAACCCATAGCTTTTTTCTTTGAATCTCACAAGAATGTTATAATCAATTTGAATACCAACATATATTGTTTGTTGCTAATTTACCAAAAAGTTCATTAATTGGGAACAAATAACCTGATATTTATTATATGTTTTTGTCACGTTTTTCACATATTTGTCAAACAACACAAATTTAAAAATTGAATCTTCTAGTCTTTTATAGATTCGGGAATCAAGGGATAAATCCTATAATTCCAGAAAAAATTGGATAAGTATAAATGTAAAATGTAAAAATGACGTATATTGAGTTAATATTTTGCAATAAATGACTTAATATTAAAAAACTATAAAAAGTCATTTTTTGGCAACAAAAACTACAAACAATCAATGGCTTGAATGAAGGAAAATAAAAGAAAAATAATTAAGGTAAACTCATTAGAATATAGTTTGTCTTTACTATCTGAATCTCACTTCTTCGAGTTTACATTTGTAATGACCCGACCGGTCGTTTCGAGTATTATAGCCATGTTCCCCCATTTATTGGCTATTCTTTGTTTGTTTGTTGTTATGTAACTTGCCGAGGTAGTTGATTTGGTTCGGGGATGTTTCGGAATGAATTGGGACACTTAGTCCCAAGGTTGGAACCTAAGTTGAAAGAGTTGACCGGATGTTGACTTATGTATAATTGAATCCAGAATAAAGTTTTGATGGTTCTGATAGTCCGTATGGCGATTTTGGATTTATGAGTGTGTTCGAATATTGATTTGGAGGTCCGTGGGTGATTTTGGCTTAAATTGACGAAAGTTGGAAAAATAAAAGTTTAGAGAGTTGAGAGGTTTGACCGAGAGTTGACTTTCTGGTTACCGGGTTCGGATTTTGGTTTCAGAAATTAGAATAGATCTGTTGTGTCATTTATGACTTGTATGTAAATTTTGAGGTCAATCGGAGTTATTTGGTATGTTTCGGCATTAGTTTTGGAAGTTAGAAGTTCATAAGTTCTTTAGGCTTAAATAGATGAGCGATTCGTGGTTTTAGTGTTGTTTGATTGATTTGAGGCTTCGAGTGAGTTTGTATGATATTTTAGGACTTGTTGGTATGCTTGGTTGAGGTCCCGGGGACCTCTAATGGATTTCGGATGGTTAACGGATTGAAATTAAACTTAGAAAATTTGCTGAAGTTGTTAATGCATGTGCTTCTGGTTTCCTTATACGCGATCGCGAGTAGAAGTCCGCGATCGCGAAGAGTTGTTTGGGCGACTGGTGAAAATTGTTCTCTGCGATCGCAAAAAATGTTCTTCGATCGTGGAGCTTTGGCTGTTTATGCATCGCGAATGCAACTGTTGGGGCACGTCCGCGAAGAAGGAAGGGAGAATAGCCTGGAAATCCACGCGATTGTTCTTCGCGATCGCATGAAGGAGTCCGTAATCGAGAAGGTTGATGAATCTATGCATCGCGTTCATGATGGTTTGTTCACGTTTGCGAAGAGTACCTTGAGGGCAGCATATTTTTGTTCTTCGCGATCGCGAGGGGCTTTCCACGATCGCGAAAAGGAGTATCTCGGCAGATTATAAAATTTCAAAAAAGAGTGTTTGAGTATTATTTCACATTGGGACTTTGGGAGCTCGGATTGAGGCAATCTTTGGAGAGATTTTCAAGGAATTTATTCATGGTAAATGATTCTAACTCGGATTTGGTTAATATACATGAATCTATCTTTATTTTTAATATTTAATTAGTGTTTTGGGTTGGAAAAATTGTAGAAACTTCATAAACTTTAATTTGAGGATTTGGAGGTCGAGTTGAGATCGGAATTGAGTAATTTTGGTATGGGTGGACTCGCTGTTGAATGGGTATTTGGATTTTGTTAATTTTGTAGAATTCCGAGACGTATGTCCGGGGTTGACCTTTTTGGTTGACTATTTGACTTTTGTTAAAGAACCTAGCTTTATTATATAGAATTTATTCTTATAGCTTGTGTTGATTGTATTAAGTAGTTTGTGGCTAGATTCGAGTCGTTCGGAAGTCGATTCGCGAGGCAAGGGCTTATTTGAGAAGGGATTTGCGCGATTTGAGGTAAGTAACACTTCTAAACTTGATACTGAGGGTATAAATCCCCAAACTACGTGATATATCGTTGGCGTTAAGGTGACACACATGCCAGGTGACGGGCGTGTGGGAGTGCACCGTAGTATTTGTGACTCGGTTGATTCGGTGGAACTGTGTAGTTATATAATCGATATTATTCATGTGTTCTTCATGTGTTAGAGAATTTGAGCTGCAATTTATGTTAGAAATCATGCTTAGGCTATATGCTGGTACTGTTGGGATCGACAGAGATCGTTCTTTGATGGTGAGTTATTTGCTTAAATTGCAGTTATGTACTCAGTCGCATTCATCATTTGCATATCATATCTCAGTTTCTGTTACCACTTATTGTTACATCATGTATCATTATTCTGGGTTGATTGACATGAGTGTTGTGAGCCTGAGAGACTGGAGAGATTAATGACTGAGCGAGGATGAGGGCCTGATTGTGAGTGATATTGATGGGATCAGGCTGCACGTCGCAGCGGTTTATTGATTCATGATGGGATCAGGTTGTACGTCGCAACATGTATTATTAATTCATAGTGGGATAAGTTCGCACGCCGCAGCAGGTTTTATTAGCGCTTGGGCAGGATCCGTCCCTCTGGAGTCTGACATATCAGCAGCAAGCGCAGGTACCGTATAATGATGAGTGACTGAGTGTGATGAGTGAGAGTTGAGACAGTCTGATTGAGTACTTTGAGAGTGTGACTACATGAGGTTATCATTGTGATGCATTACATGTGACATGTAGATATAGATATATAACGTTCCTCAAATCAGTCATACTTGGCATATTTTATCCATGTTGAGCTTAAACTGTTAAAATGAAAGCATGTCTGCCTTTCTATATTGTGTACAAACTGATTATGAGTTTTCTTTGAGATATTATTATCATTTTCCTGTCATATCTGTACTTTTATAATCTGAATTTGGACTGTACCTATCTAAGCTCGTCACTGCTTTCAGCCCAAAGTTAGTCATATTACTTATTGAGTATATTGATTCGGTTGTACTTATACTATACTCTGCACTTCGTGTGCAGATCCAAGTACTTCTAGGCACGGCGGTTGCTAGATTTGGAGCTTCATCTGTTTGGAGACTATTGAGATAGATACCTTGGCGTCTGCAGACCTCGACTCTCCTTCTTTCCAGTTTATAGCATTGTTCTATCTTTCTAGACAATTGTTTTAGCAGTTAGACTATGTTGACATTTTTAGTAGCTCGTGTACTCAGTGACACCTGGATTTTAGGGAATATTGTATTTGAGTCGCAATATTTCTTATCGACTATTTATGATAGTTATTACTGTTAAACCTATTTCATCTTGTTTTTAATTTAAAATACGTAGTTATTTGTGGATATCGACTTGCCTAGTACTGTGATATGAGCCATCAGGACATGTTGAGTTTTGAGTCGTGACATCATTTAACTGATCTGATTCTTAATACTATATTATAATCGAGTTTATTTTCTAATTTCTTTCACCGTTTGTACTGAAACTGTTATGTCAACTTGAAAAAATAACTTTACTGATACGAAGAATCTATATATCTATATTACTACTATTAATAAGTAGGAATGAGAGGTGCACCCGGTTAAGAAAAAGAGTTACAAACGGGTCAGAAGGGTTTAATTGTAATTTAATCAAAATACCTAACATTATAGTTCGACGCGTGCTGCCCGCTTTCTTCCAGGTTTGACCCATTGTTACCTAGCTCCGCTTTGGGTTGCACTATTGTCTCGACTGTTTGATCTTAAGTTTCTCCTCTTCTTTTTTGATGATTTTTCAAGGTTTTCCTCTATCGTTTGCACATACCTGGACTTAGGAGTGTTCATCGATCGGTATGGGACAGTTGTCACGACCCAGAATTCTAACATGTTGTGATGGCGCCTATCTCAGTACTAGGCAAGTCCACAACATCAATAACCCACGATTTTCTTCCAATTTAAAAACGTAACGTTTAATACAATACCAAAATCTAGCAAAATTCGATACAACACTCCCAAAATCTGGTATCACTCAGTACATGAGCATCTAATATGAGTACAAGTCTGGAAAATACGGTCTATAATAGTCGGAGACCAAATACAGTAAACAAGGAGATAGAGAAGGAGAGACAAGGCCTGCGGAACACGGCAGCTACCTCAAAATCTCCTGAAAATCGACTGCGCGAAGTGATCAACACACACTATATTCAGGAACACCTGGATCTGCACACGAAGTGCAAGGTGTAGTATGAGTACAATCAACTTAGCAAGTAACAATAATAACTAAGGAACTGAAGATAATGACGAGCTACACAGTCATAGTTCACTTTCAGTAGTTCCAGCAGAGAATAGACATGCTTTCAAATCTGGCAGTTTAAGTCAAATCAATTTATACAGTTCAAATTCAAGTAATCCGGATATAAATTCTTTCAGAGATTTTACAACATTAACAGATAACAACCAAGTGCAACAACAAATGCAAAGCAAGTACAGCCTCTCACGCAACAGTCACTCAGCTCATCACAACAGCTCAACCACTCGGCTCTCAGCCCTCAGCACTCAAACTCAATGGGTGTCCGCGCTCACTAGGGGTGCGTACAGACTCCGGAGGGGCTCCTACAGCCCAATAGTCATAATCTGCACGGACAACTCACGTGCTATAATATCCTGCACGGACAACTCACATGCCATAATATCCTTACCTCACCGACAGGCCCTCAGCCTTACTCAGTCCTCAACCTCTCAAGTCTCTCAAGCTCTGAGAAATCACAAAGATCAACCCAAACAAAGATAACATAGTATATCAACAAATATCCAAAAAGACTGAGGTGTAATACGCAAGAAAAATCATGACTGAGTACAAGACAACAATTAGCAAATAATTCAACAAGTACGCGACCTCTACTATAACATAGCCTAAGCATGATTTCTAACATGATTTATAGTCAAATTTTTTCAACACATAGAGATCATATAGCTAACAATAAATTATTCAACTTTACAGTTTTCCGAGACGGATCAAGTCATAATTCCCTCGGTGCACGCCCGTCATCTAGCATGTGCGTCACCTCCAAAATAATCACATGATACCAAAATCCAGAGTTTCATACCCTTAAGACCAGATTTATAATTGTTACTTACCTCAAACCGTGTAATTCTTTATTCCGCTATGCCTTTTCCACGAGAATTGGTCTCCGAAAGCCTCGTATCTATCCACAATTAATTTGATTCAGTCAATACCATTATCGTAATTAATTCCATAAGAAAATACTAATTTTTCCAATAACATCCTAAATTAACTCCAAAATCGCTCGTAGGACCCACGTCTCGGAACCCGACAAAAGTTACAGAATAAGAACGCCCATCCAACCACGAGTCCAACCACATAAATTTCACCAAAATCCGACATCAACTCGACCCTCAAATCTTCAATTAAAGTTTATGAAGATTTCTACTATTTTCAACCCAATCCTTACCCATTTGAACTTAACAATCCTTCCACAACTTTATTAGTATGTATACATAATACTCTTACACACAAGAATCATACTATTAATCACCCAACTTTACTCCAAACCCGAAATTGAAAAATTAGGGAAAGAAATTCTTACCTCTTTGAAGCCCTTGCAAGAACCTTGTGAAATCTTCAAACCTTGAACAAGAATTGATGGATAAATGACTAAATCTTCACTTTCTCTCTCTAAAACACTCTCACCTCTCTCTAAAATATCATATTTTGGCTAAACAATGAGCTTCAAGGGCTATAAATCGAAGTTGAGTCGGGTCAAAAATTAGAAAGAATGGAAGCTCCGACGCAGTTATGCGATCATATAACAGGTATGAGATCGCATACCGGCCGCATAATTTGACCTCCAAAGCTGGGCGTTACTGGCCCGGTCTGCGGTCATTATGCGGCCCGCATACGTATTCTGCGGTCGCATAATGCACCGCAAAACAGGTCTGCGGTCGCATAGTGCACAGCAGATTTTCCTCAAATCTTGCCCCTCTCCTGATCCATTTTGCGACCATTATGCGGTCCGTAGAGTGATTATGCAACCGCATAGTGGTTGCAGAAATGACCCTTTTTTTTCCGACAAAATTTTTCTTTACACATCGGTGCATTGTTCAACCCAAAAAGTCTGAGCGCCTCGCAAGCTCGCCGCGAGAAATTTCTATAATCTTTGTACTAATTGATCTACCTCGGCACCACCAAACCTTAATTTCCTTAGCAAAATTTCTCCGAAGTCATTACACATAAGTCAATATTTGGTCAACCTTTTTAACTTAAATTCTAAACCTTGGAACTAAGTGCTCCAAATCATTTCAAAACCTCATCGGGCCCAAACCAATTACCCCGGCAAGCCAAATAACAACTGTAATTCACAATTTGAGCAGTAAATGGGGAAACGAGGCTATAATACTCAAAACGATCGGCCGGGTCGTTACAACGGTATTTAGACATTTCGGTTCGGTATTTTCGGTATTCGATTTTTTAAAATGCTATATCAATACCGTACCTAATTAAATTCGGTATGGCTCGGTTTTTCTCCTTTCAATTTCGGTTTAATCGGTTCGGTAACTTCGGTTTATTTAGTGTGAATACTAACAAGTGCATAGAGTCATGGACTATAATATTCTTAATTAAAATACTCGAAAGTACAAAATTAAAAACGTATGTTGACAAATGTTTTGTCCTAAACCATCAAATATAAACATATAGAGAAAAACTGCACATAAAGGAATAAATTTGATCATTAGAAATGTATTCTTACTATTAGAGTTAATTGATGAACTAATAGAATAAAAGAAAGTAAAATTTTAGTTTTTTTATATTTATGTTAGAATTAATAATATGTGTTTTGTGTAATATAATATATATTTCGGTAAGGTATCGATATTTCGGTATTTCATTTTAAAATACCAAATACCATATCTAATACCATATTTTTAAAAGTTTAAATCAAGTAACATACGAATACCAAAATATCGAATACTAAATACCAAAAATTTCGATTTCGGCACGGTAATTCGGTATTTACCAAATTATGCACAACCCTGGACTAGCTCTTCCACGTTCTTGCTATTTGTCTGATATACAGTAAAGTTATGATTACCGCCCTTATTTTGATTTAAGATTGAGTGGGTTTTTAATCTGAACAGTGTTTGTTTCTCATGTTTTGAACTTTTATAAAAGATTTATTAGACTACTTCTGTGTGAAATTTTAGGCTAATTGGTGATGTGTTGTTGCACTCACTGTTCAGCGTGTTCAGCTTGCTCTTTCCCGGGTTTACTTTTAATTTTTATCTGTTCGGCCTATGTTGAAGTACAGTAAAAATAGAGTTGAGTCTGTTATTATAAAAACTGCCATTAGGTTTGTATTAGAAGTGTTTGTGAAATTGCCCGAAAGAAACGACGATTGGCCTAAACTTTTTTTAATATGCTGTTTCAAGATATCTTAACTCACAGCTTCAATTTATATGCTAAAAGATCATATCTGTATTTGTTCAGTTAGTTGTGGACCAAATCAATTTATGAAATACTTTAAGTTTACGTGAACATGCAATTTTAGCAAGGATTCGTGCACTAGCAAAAAATTGATCAATTTATTGTTCTTATGCATTAGCCTTTGCTATGCCACCAACTTGAGCTTGTGGGTCCTATTCATGGTTGGAAAGACTGAGAAATCTACAGAAAGATAAGTTTACATAGATAAAAGAGATTCAAAGACTAGCTAGAGGTTGAAGTAGCTTTCTGTCAAAAATTATTAATTGTTAATGAGGGTCCGCAGGCGTGAAGACAAATATAATATGAACATTTGATGTTCCATTAATGGAGTATAATTTTGTTTATGATAAGTGCTTAGTTGGCAAGCACATGGAATTGTTTACATGTCCCCCTACCCTCTATTGTGTTTGATTTGATGAAACTTTGTAGCTATTTCTCCAAGAAGCTAGAAACATTTGACCGAGCATTTTTAATCTGCAGAATGTTGCCTTCTCATGTTCTGAATTTGGATAAAAGATGTAGACTACTTTTGTCTAAAATTATTAGCTAATTGGTGGTATATTGTTGCGCTCGCTGTTGAGCGTCTTCAAATTGCTCTTTCCCTAGCTTAGTTTTAAGTTTTATCTGTTTTAGCTCTGTTGAAGTGCAGTAAGAACAGATTTGAGTTTGTTATTACACAAACTGCATTGGGTTCGTATTAAAAGTGTTTGTAAAATTGGCCGAAAAGAATTACGATGGACATAAAAAATTTGATAGTTCCTCCTTTAAAGTTGTCTGCTTATTTATGGTAGTCTTACTCTGTTGCATAAAAGGGCTCTCTCCCTTTCTGATTCTCCTTCCACATCTGTCGATTTCATTTCAGGAATTGCCTTGAGGCCCAACAAGCGATTCCCTGCTCTTAAGGTAAAGATTCCTACTTTTTACTCAGTTTTTTCATTCTGTTCGCGTATTCTTGTTTCAATTTAAGTGAGGATATTGTTTACGGTGGGTAAGTAGTTGTGCTTACTTCATTTGAAGTTTGAGGTCTTTTATGCTTCAAATTTCTTTGCAAGTTATTTTTTTAGCAGCTGAGGGGAACATTTTAGGTATCCTGCTGTCTTTTTTGTTTTCTTTAAACACCTAATTATGTTCAAACATTGAAATTAAGTGTCTCTGTTATGTTGATTTTAGTAATTACTAAATTAGCAGTCAAGATGCATGTTTTAGCATACTACAAAATATTGAAAAAGAAACTCAAAGCAAGAAAAACTTCTGCTAATGAAGTTAAGATTCTGAATACCTGACACAAAAAAATGAAAAGTTATTGATGAAATGAGCAAAAAATTGAATTAGTAAGAGTGTTTGCTAATTTTTGTTTACAAATGAAAGCAATAGAAAACCAGAGCAGTAACATCAAATTTTGATATCATTTAAAAAATTTCAAATATTGGCATCTGCTAAAAAGTGTTCAACATTGTGAAAAGCTCACATTGGAATATGGTTGAAGGGGTGAAACTTATTGTAACTTTCAACTATTAAATGGAACAAGTAGGACAAAAGGGAATTGGAGATTTCTAATAATTATGAAGTAATTCCTATTATATAATTCTTGAATTACAGTAGATTTCATAGATTAGTTTCACAGTTGCTTTAGAACAAATCACTTTTAGACCGCGTAGTTCGAATAACTCCTCTTAAGCGTGCCATTAAATCTGAAGGAGCTTATTGCTTGCTCTATTGGGTTCCTTTCTCAAATAGATTAATCTTGGCCAAGGATAAACTATTGCTCCGAGGAAAGAAAATGATGATTCATTGTATTAGCCTCGAGATACAGATAATGTTTGAAGGTAGCAAAACAATAGTTCACAGTCTGAAATATCTTTCCTTCAGTTTCGTTGAACTTCTGGCATTTCGTCGCCGTTAGGTCTCTTAGACCTGACTCCTCTCTGCTTATTTTTTTCTCAATTTCTCAAATTCATATAGTCGACATCAATTAGTATAATTGAATTTGTTGGAAAATGTGTTTGACACGAAGTTTGAAATATTTAATTTGACTTATTTACTACTATGTTGATGAAAGTGGAAGAACTATGTTGATGAAAGTGGAAGAAAATATTGAAGTGAAGAAAAAATTTACTTATATTCTTCCTTGGTATTTTATTCTCAATCTGAAGCTGCACATAATGAGTTGATAAATTCAGACAAGCTTTGAATGCACACCTCAAGACTAAGAAGCCCATTCAATTCAAATAACCTCAACTCAGGAAATATTTAATGAAGGCCACCGTTATCGATTTTAAGAAAGTGGAAAAAACAGCTTTAGGTTTTACGATTTTTGAATTTTTATTTTGCTTGGTGTCCTTTTGTAACGACCCGATCGGTCGTTTTATGTATCACAACCCCGTTTTCCCCTTTACTGCTCAATTTATGCTTTACATTTATTATGTGACTTTCCGGGGGAAATTGGTTCGGGTTCGGTTAGGTTTTTGAATGATTTGGAATACCTAGTTCCAAGGTTTTGAAATTTAGTTGAAAATGTTGACCAGATGTTGACGTATGTATAGTGACCCGGAGAATTTTTGCTAAGGAAATTAAGGTTGTGTGGTGTCGAGGAGGATCAATTAGTACAAAGGTTGCTCGAACTTTTTGGGTTGAACAATGCACCGGGAAGTAAAGAAAATTTTTGGCGGAAAAACCCGTTTCTGCGGTCTATTATGCGACCGCATAATCACTCAGTGGGCCGCATAATGACCGCAGAAGTGAGGCAGAAGAGGGCCAGTTTGGATGAAATTTGCAGTCGACTATGCGACCGTATAACTGTTCTGTGGTCGACTATGCGACCGCATAACTGTTTTGCGGTCACTATGCGACCGCAGAACAGGTATGCGAGTCGCATAGTGACCGCATATGCAGACAGATGTTTGCCAATATTGGACATCGATTATGCGACCGATATGTTGTCCACATAACCATTATGCGGTTGCATATGCGACCGCAGAACCTGTTCTGGAGTTTCATTTTTCTGGTTTTATAAACCCGACCCCATTCTTATAAAACACTATTGGGGGTCATTTGAAGGGTTTCATCTGATATTTTAGAGAGAGGTGAGAGCATTTTAGAGACAGAAAGTGAAGAATTAGTCATTTATCCATCAATTTTTGTTCAAGGTTTGAAGATTTCACAAAGATCTTGCTAGGGCTTCAAAGAGTTAGAATTTCTTTCCTCAATTCTTCAATTTCGGGTTTGGAGTAAAAATAGGTGATTAATAGTATGATTCTTGGGTGTAAGAGTATTATGTATACATACCAATAAGGTTGTGGAAAGATTGTTAAGTTCAAATGGGTAAGGATTGGGTTGAAAATGGTAAATATCTTCATAGACTTTAATTGAAGATTTGAGGGTCGAGTTGGTGTCGGATTTTGGTGAAATTTGTATGGTTGGACTCGTGGTTGGATGAGCGTTCATATTCTGTAACTTTTGTCGAGTTCCGATACGTGATCCCCGCAGGCGATTTTTGAGTTAATTTCGGATTTTATTGGAAAAATTAGTATCTCCTTATGAAATTAATTACAATAATAGGTATTGACTGAATCGAATTAATTGTGGCTAGATACGAGGCTTTCAGAGACGAATTCTCACGGAATGGGCATAGCGGAATAAAGAATTACACAGTTTGAGGTAAGTAATAGTTTTAAATCTGATCCCGAGGGTATGAAACCCTGGATTTTCGTATCATGTGATTATTTTGGAGGTGACACATATGCTAGGTGACGGGCGTGTGGGCGTGCACCGGGGGGATTGTGACTTGGTCCGTCCCGTGGAAACTATAAAGTTGATTAACTTTTTGATAATTATGTGTTCTCTATGTATTGTGGAAATTTGACTATAAGTCATGTTAAAACCATGTTTAGGCTATATGTTGGTATTGCTGGGACCCACAGAGGTCGTGTACATGTTGAATTATTTGCTTATATTGTTGTTTTGTACTCAGTCATAGTTACTTGATTATTTTGTCTCTGTCTCTATTGTTCATTATTGATGTGTCATATTATTATTGTTTGGGCTGATTTCATGATTGTTGAGAGTCCTGGAGACTGGAGAGCTTTATGACCGAGTGAGGTCGAGGGACTGATTGTGAGATATTATACTATAGCACGTGAATTGGCCGTGCAAATCCTTTTATTATACTTTAGCACGTGAGTTAGCCGTGCAAATCCTTTCATTATACTATAGGACGTGAGTTGGCCGTGCAAATCCTTTTATTATACTATAGCACGTGAGTTGGCCGTGTAGATCCTTTTATTATACTATAGCATGTGAGTTGGCCGTGCAAATCCTTTTATTATACTATAGCACGTGAGTTAGCCGTACGGATCCTTATATTATACTATAGCACGTGAGTTGGCTGTGCGGATCGAGATATTTATATTATGGCATGTGAGTTGTCCGTACAACACTTGAGTTGTCCGTGCAGACTATAGCGCTTGGGTTGTAGGAGCCCCTCCAGAAATGAAAGCATGCCTACTCTCTGTTGGAATTACTGAAAATTAACTGTAACTATGTAGCTCGTCATTATCTTCAGTTCCTTATTTATTATTGTTACTTGCTGAGTTGGTTGTACTCATACCACACCTTGCACTTCGTGTGCAGATCCAGATGTTCCCGGTCATAGCAGGTGTTGATTCTCTCGCACAACTGATTTTACGGAGATTCTGAGGTAGCTGCAGTGTTTCGCAGACCTTGCATCTCCTTCCCTATCTCCTTCCCTATCTCCTTATTTACAGTATTTGGTCTCAGACTGTTATGGACCATATTTTTCAGACTTGTATTCATATTAGATGCTCATGTACTCAGTGACACCAGATTTTGGGAGTGGTTGTATCATTAGTTGTAAGATTTGTGGATTTTATTAAAATATTATATTTTTAAACTTAAGAGAAATTGCGGTTTATTGAGATTTTCGGCTTTTCTAGTATTGAGATAGGCGTCATCACGACAAGTTAGGATTCTGGGTCCTGACAAGTTAGTATTAGAGCTCTAGGTTACATAGGTCTCACGAGTCATGAGCAAGTTTAATAGAGTCTTGCGGATCGGTACGGAGACGTCTGTATTTATCTTTGAGAGGCTGCCGAACCCTTAGAAAAATTTCACTTTCTTGTATTCTATCGTGCGGAATTGATTCAGCTTAAAACATAACTCTTTGAATTACTTCCACGCATTCGTATGCGCACATGAGCGCTCGATATCAGCTATGCATCGCCGGCTTGTGATTCCATGAACGATGTTTGAGATGTATATTCCGTGTTTTGGTGATGGGTGTCACGACCCAAAATCTAAACATGGTCGTGATGGCGCCTATCGTGTTACAAGGCAAGCCTACTTCCCAAAATATTACTACTAAAGCGATTATAAGAATTTAATAAAATATTTCAACATTTAAATTTTTCATAAACTAAATCAACTCTAAATATAATATAGAAAAATATGGAAACGAGCGCCAAACATCGGGGTGTCACTAAGTCATGAGCGTCTAAANTATATAAACTGTCTAACTGTTCAAAAGAAGAAATGACAAAAGGAGTAACAAGGTCCTGCGGACGCTAGCAGCTACCTTGCAATCTCCACAGATAGACTGCCTGAACTCAACGATCGTCGCGCTCTAACTCACCTGAATCTGCACATAAAGTGCAGGGTGTAGTATGAGTACAACTGACTCAGTAGTAACAGAAATAACTAAAGAACTGAGCAGCAGTGACGAGCTAAGTAAAATAGTCAAATTATTTATTTTCATAATTTAAAATTAAACAGAAATAAACAGGTAAATTCCATAACTCAGTAAATGCCACAAAGAAGTTTAACAGATAAATGCAGCAACAATACAAATAAATACAACTTCACAGCAGTGTCACTTCATCACTCATCACTCGCACTCAGCACTCAAAACACTCAATACTCTGTGCTCACTAGGGTGTGTACAGACATCGGAGGGGCTCCCAAAGCCCAAGCGCTAAGCATGGACAACTCACGTGCCATCATATCTGTAACGACCCGACTTGTCGTTTTAAAAATTAACGTCCCGTTCAATGACTTAAGGTCTTGAACAACTTCGTATTATGTGTATTGACTTGCGTGCGTGGTCGAATTCAGTTACCGGATGATTCGGGGTGATTTGGGACACTTGGTCCTTAAAACGAAAGTTTAAGTCTTAGGATTTTGACCATAGTCGGAAATGTGTGAAGACGCCTCCAGAATGGAGTTCCGTTAGCTCCGTTGGGTGATTTTGGACTTGGGAGCGTCTCCGAAAAATTATTTGGAGGTCTGTAGTGGAATTAAGCTTGAAATGGCGAAAGTCAAATTTTTGGAAAGTTTGACCGGGGGGTTGACTTTCTGATATCGGGGTCGGAATCCGATTCTGGAAATTTGAATAGCTTTATTATGTTAATTATGACTTTTGTGCAAAATCTGAAGTCATTCCGGATTGATTTAATGCGTTTAGGCACAAGATACAGAATTTGAAAGTTCAAAGTTCATAGATTTTTATTTGAGGTGTGATTCGTCGTTTTGCTGTTGTTCGATGTGATTTGAGGCCTTGAGCAGGTCCGTGTTATGTTATGGGACTGGATGATGTGATTGGACGGGGTCCCGAGGGGCTCAAGTGAGTTTCGGGGTGGTTTTGGACCATTTCTAGGCCATTTATAGCTGCTGGTTTTTGGCTATAGTAATGTGCTATGCGATCGCATGGAATTGGCCGCGATCGCGAAGCACAAAATGGGGGGTAATGGCTAGTGAATCGCGATCGTGGAAGGCCTTTCGCGATCGCGTAGAGAAAATTTTCTCCTGCACCTGTCTCTTATACACATCTAATGGGGGGTAATGGCTAGTGAATCGCGATCGTGGAAGGCCTTTCGCGATCGCGTAGAGAAAATTTTCTCCTGCACTGACCCGACTTTGGAAGCTTATATCTCGCAATCTATAAGGAATTGGGAGATGATCCAAAAACGAAAGTTATAGCCTTTTGTGTCTAGTTTTCATAAAGGTAAACCATTTGTTATTTTGAGTTCTGTACAAAAGTTATGGTAGATATACGACAGGATGTCCTCGAAGAGTTTGGAAATCTCTGTTGCATAGGGCTGACTTTGGAAGCTTATATCTCAAAATATATAAGGAATTAGGAGATGAAAAATAAATTAAAGTTATAGTCCTTGGATTCTAGTTTTCAGAAAGTTAAACCATTCATCATTTGGAGATTTGTACAAAAGGTTATGACCATTATACTAGAGGCTGTCTGGAAGAGTTGGGGAGTTTGTTCTTCGCAATCGCGAAGAGCAATTTTGGGGCTGAAAAATTTTGTGCTTCGCGATCGCGAAACATTTTTCGCGATCACGAAGAGTAAATACCTGGGCAGTAGCTATATTTCGAGATTTCGGCCATTTTTAACATACTTGGAGCTATGGAGCTCGGATTGAAGCGATATTTGAGGTGATTTTCACCATATGAATTGGGGTAAGTGTTCTATATCCTAAAGTGATTATACTTCATTATTCTATAGTTATATTCATCATTTATTTCGGATTTAAATAGAAGAAATCAAGATTTTTGCAAAATCTTCCAAAAATAAAAATTTAAGATTTTGAGGTCGAGTTGTTATCGGAATTTGATAAAATCGTATAGTTGAACTCGTATCGGAATGGGTGTTCTGATTTTATGAAAATTATGTCGGGTTCTGAGGGGCGAGTCCAGCGTTGACTTTTGTTGACGTTTTTGAAATAAATTTTTAAATCGGCATATTATTATCCGGAATTATTTTCGATGAATTTTAATAAAGTTATGCAATTAATTTGGATAGATTTGAGCGGTCCGGAGGTAAATTCGAGCAAGAAGGCGATTTTGGAATATCGGCCTAACTTCACAAAGGTAAGTGTCTTGCTTAACCTCGAGTGGGGGAATTACCCCTTAGGCATCGAGTTTTATGTGCCATTTGTGAAATGTGAAAAGCCGTGTATGTGAGGTGACGAGTACGTACTCGGGCGTATATATGTAAATTTTATTGAGTTAAAGTTTTGAGCATATTGTGTGGTAAATTGGACAATTGTTNGGATCCTTATTGTGAAAAATAATGTATTATTGATTTCTGTGGCAAGTTGTAAGATTTGAGCACTTGATGTGCAATTTGTGATATGTTGTAAGATTTGAGCACTTGATGTACAATCTGTGATATGTTGTAAGATTTGAGCACTTGATGTGCAATCTGTGATATGTTGTAAGATTTGAGCACTTGATGTGCAATTTGTGAAATGTTGTAATATTTGGGCACTTGATGTGCAAGTTGTATTATGTTGTGATATTTAGGCACTTGAGGCGCCATTTGTGAAATATTATTATATTGATACGCATGCGGTGAGATCAGGGTGGCTTGAAACCCATGGCTAGTAGGGGAACTACTAGAAGTCATGCGGTGATATAAGGTCAGGTTGTTGAAACGCATGCGGTGAGATAAGGATGGCTTGAAACGCGTGGCTAGTAGGGGAACTACTAGAAGTCATGCGGTGCGATAAGGATGGCTAAAAATGCAGGATGCTATTTTGGAAAAATGATTTCTTTAAAATTAAATGTGAATGCTCCCGCGCTGATATAAGAAAATGAGATATTGTAAATTTATTTATGATTTGGGACTACGAGGCGGTACCTCGGGAATGCTCTGTTGATATTTCTTTATTTATGTTCTTGCCTTGGGTGATTTTGTTTCATTTAATATGTAAATTCTTGTCTTCTTCCGTGATATACTAGTTGACTTTATTATTATGTATTTAGTGCTCCTAGTTGTATTGTGTTGGCTTTGGCTTTTTAGCACGAGACTCTAAAGAAGTATATTTCTAGTTTTTCTTACTGATTTTCAATGATTGAGTTTTAAAAATAAGGAATTATTATTATGTTTTAAATTAAATAATTTTACAACCAACCCAGTAGTTTATCTGATGCTTTAGTTTAAGTGCAACATTATTTTTTCTTCACCCAAATGATTTCAAAAAAAAATATTCAATTCTTTGTTGATTTCTTACTTGATTTAAAAATTCTAAACTCACTTTAGTGGAAATATATTGATCATTTGGATCTTATATACATTGAGGATATTGACATGTGAATTGTCCGTGCAGTTGTGATATGAAATGAGGGCATGAGGTACCGGAAAAATATGATAATTTAATTATGGGCACGAAGTTCCGTGGAGATATGAAGAATAGGCTGAGACCAGTGTTTATGAAAAATATGAAAATGGGCTGATACCCGTATTTTTATGATTATGAAATAAGGTGTCACATGGTGATTTTTTAATTGAAGAATTATATTCAAAATATTTATTTGAAAGGATTTTTTATTTAGAAAGTATTATATGAAAGAATTATATTTGAAAGATATTTATTTGATGAATATTATATTTGAAAGAGAGTTATTTGGTAGAATTATATGTGAAGGACACTTATTTAAAGAATTTGATTTAATTGGGTGTACTTGTATTTATTATTTGTTGAGCGATATTAAATGGTGTTTTGTTGTCTTGTTGTGCATATCACTGGTTGTTTTATGAAGTCCTTATTGTTATTTATTTTCTACTATTTTATATATTATATTGCACATGCTATTAGACTAGTGAGTGTCTTGACTGTACCTCGTCTCTACTCCACTGAGGTTAGTCTTGATACTTACTGGGTACCGACTGTGGTGTACTCATACTACACTTCTGCACATTTTTGTGCCGAGCCATGTATTGGAGATATCAGACTTAAGCAGATTTAAAGTGAGACCGTAAAGATTCAATGTAGAGCTGCTTGGTCATCGCAGTCCCTTGGAGTTGTTTCATTTAATTGTACTGTTAATGTTTAATCAACAATATTGTATATTCGGTCCTCGTGATCATTCCATGTATTCAGTTAGAGTTCGCGACTCAGTACACCAGTCTTGGGGGATTGTATATTCATATTTATTCCGCTGTTAGTTTTAGTTACTTATTTAATTCAAAAACAAAAGGCTTCAAAATGTAATAGAAATCGGCTTACCTCGTCTTAGACTAGGTGCCATCACGATGCCTGTGGTGGGATTTTGGGTCGTGACAAGTTGGTATCAGAGCTCTAGGTTCATAGGTTTTACGAGTCACGAACGAGTTTAGTAGAGTCTTGCGGATCGGTACGGAGACGTCTGTACTTATCTTAGAGAGGCTAGAGAGCTAGTAGGAAAAATTCACTTCTTTCATTCTTTATCGTGCGGCATTTATTCAGTTTGAAGCATATATCTTATGTTCTTTTGCATCCACTTGTGTGTGAAATTGCTTACTCGGTATCAACTATGCGCCAACGGTTTGTGATACTACAGAGGGGTTATAAGGGCGCCAGGGTTGTTCAACCATTGTTACAACGTGTCATCTAGATCGAGGATGCGAAAGTATTTAGAGATCATGTAGTTGTGCACATGGGGGTGCAGCAGGTTCTGACATCCGGTTAATAAGTATGATCTTAAGAAGGTTTAATTAATTGCTTAATCATCACAATTGTGGTAGGGTCACGAGGTGGATGTAGATCTAAAATAGTTGGTGGAATTAGAGACTATGTAGTTCGTATGAGATTTCTATTTAGCGAAGGGTACATACGCACCCAAGGCACTAGAGGAAGCGAGTTTAACTGTCACGAGGATGACATGCGCCAAATAAATGGCTTGAGGTGTCTTATGACCGGTGTCCTACGAGCGATGAAGGTTAGTATTGTGGATCATCAGAATGTATCATGTGGCTTCGCGCCAAGTGAGGGGAGTCCACTATCAACAATCAGATTGCGGGGTCATATGCTATATCATTTGGGACCTGAGATGTATTTATGTGGCATTGAAAGGTTCTCCGAAACTTGTATATGATTAAGAGGTGAGATTGTATGGGATGATGTTGGTGCTTGCAATATTTTTACGTCCTTAATAATTCTACATGTTAGTACCAGCGGGGTCACAAAAAAAATTATTTCAGAATATTCGGGGTACTACAGAAAGTTCTTACAATGCACCACCGGTACGGAATTCCTGTAATGGTTATTCCAGTTATCCGGCATATACTCAGTGTGAGAAGCCGAACCCGCAGAAGGGTTGTTGTGAGTGTGGTGACACTATGCACATTATGAGAGATTGTCCCAGACTTGGGAGGAGTGGATTTCATCAGAGCACTCCAGCTACAAGATTTATTCCATTTTAATACTCCACATGCACCGTCAGCTAGAGGTGGAGGACAGGCGGGTAGTGGACGCCTAAGAGGTGGAGGCCCGACCCGTTGATATAATCACTATGATTTGGCTGAGGCCGATATACCAGATAGTGTCGTTACAGGTACGATCCTGATTTTATTATAAAAGGATATTTTCCTTTAATTTGATTCGGTTCTAAATATTGAGGTGAGTCCTCCTATTATGCTCCGCTTATGGGTGAGTTTCGTAAATTTGTGACCCACTTATATGTTTATCCCTGTTGGGAGATTTAAAGATGTGAGTCCGTGTCTGTCATTTTATTTTTCTAAATCATTGAGGGCTATAAGTCCAAAAGTAATTGTTATTATTCATTATAGTGGGTTTAATGTGTTTCAGAATGATTGATTCCAATTATTATGAATTATATGCCCTATCGGTATGAGGGTTCATTATGTGTTGTAAAAACTATTTACGAAATTTATTGAAAAGAATAAAGAAAGGAAATTAAAAATTTAAGTTGGCACAATGTCCAAAATACTTGTGATACGGAGTTGGACGAGATCCTCGCATTTTTATATGATGTGAAATATTTAAATCGGGCTACAAGCCGTGGTAGGAGTATATAAGGACGAGGTCCTTGTGGTGAAATATTTATGAGTTCAAATTCTCCCTTTTGTGAAGTTTAAATTGTACTATAGTATTAATAGAGAGTTATGCCTGATAGGCTTATGTGATAATTCTTTTATGTGTTTCTGTGTCATAATTATGCTGTAATTATTGGGTTTTAGCCTACGAGGTGAGTGTCCAGGTGGCATTAAATGTGACTCGTTAATTTGAGTAAATAATTATGAAGTACTCATGCCTCACATTCTCTTGGCAGTGTTGTGAGACTTCGAAACGAGGTTTTGGTTAATATGAGGTTAATTGGCGATGTTGTAATCGATTATGAACAATTATTAAGACCATAGATGTTATGATGGGCATCCATATGATGTACTTCATGTCCTGATATCATTATAATAATGCAATGCTTGTAATGCTGAGATTAGTTTTATTGATATATACCTTGTGGTGTTTTGTTGGGTTGTGCATGTGTTGTTAGGAGTTGTTTGAGTGTTACTTTAGCAGGTGGATAGACCTATTTACAAGGGAGACTCTGCCGAAAGTTTTGAATGAAAATTTTGGGAGATTGTTATGTACGAAAAAAGAGAAAAGTTATGTTATGTGTTCGATGGCGGACTCTACTTCTCATTCAAGGGCGAATGATCCTAAGCGGGGGAGAATGTAATACACCGGAGTACTTCAACACTATCAAGAAAGTTGATGTGTGAGTAGGCATGAGTTGCTATAGCCAGTTGAGACTAATACCGTGCGTCGAAGTGAAAATCAGGCATTTTGAAAATGATTGAAGAGTTAAGGATTTTGCTTTAAAGCTTATAAGAATGGAGAAAAGAAATAATCTCAATTGAGATTGTGTTGTCGGACCCGTATTAAATTGCGGGAACGTAGAATCACCCACAAGTATGTGTGTAAGAATACACTCAGTAATTTAAAGTCCTCAGAAATATTCTTAGCGCGTTCGAGGATGAATGTTTGTTTAAGAGGTGGAGAATGTAACGAACCGACTTGTCGCTTTAAGAATTAACGCCCCGTTCAATGACTTAAGGTTTTGAGCAGCTTCGTATTATGTGTATTGACTTGCGTGCGTGGTTGAATTCAGTTACCGGATGATTCAGGGTGATTTGGAACACTCGGTCCCTAAAATGGAAGCTTAAGTTTTAGGATTTTGACCATAGTCGGAAATGTGTGAAGACGACTCCGGAATGAAGATCTGTTAGCTCCGTTGGGTGATTTTGGACTTAGGAGCTTGTCCGAAAAATTATTTGGAGGTTCGTAGTGGAATTAAGCTTGAAATGGCAAAAGTCAAATTTTTGGAAAGTTTGACCGGGGGTTGACTTTTTGATATCAGGGTCGGAATCCGATTCTGGAAATTTGAATAGCTTTGTTATGTCAATTATGACTTGTGTACAAAATTTGAAGTTATTCCGGATTGATTTAATGTGTTTCGGCACAAGATATAGAATTTGAAAGTTCAAAGTTCATAGATTTTGATTTGAGGTGTGATTCGTCGTTTTGATGTTGTTCGATTTGATTTGAGGCCTCGAGCAGGTCCGTGTTATGTTATGAGACTGGATGATGTGATTGGACGGGGTCCCGAGCGGCTCGGGAGAGTTTCGGGGTGGTTTTGGACCATTTCTAGGCCATTTATAGCTGCTGGTTTTTGGCTACAGCAGTGTGCTATGCGATCGGGTGGAATTGGCCGCGATCGCGAAGCACAAAATGGGGGAAAATGGCCAGTGAATCGCGATCGCGGAAGGCCTTTCGCGATCGCGTAGAGGAACTTTTCTGTTGCACTGACACGACTTTGGAAGCTTATATTTTGCAATCTATAAGAACTTTGGAGATGATCAAAAAACGAAAGTTGTAGCCCTTTGTGGGTAGTGTTCATAAAGGTAAACCATTTGTCATTTTGAATTGTGTACAAAAAGTTATGGTAGATATACTACAGGCTATCCGCGAAGAGCTTGGAAATCTCCGTTGCATAGAGTTGACTTTGGAAGCTTATATCTCGAAATATATAAGGAATTTGGAGATGAAAAACAAATGAAAGTTATAGCCCTTCCAATCTAGTTTTCAGAAAGTCAAACCATTCATCATTTGGAATTGGGTAGAAAACGTTATGACCATTATACTAGAGGTTGTCTGGAAGAGTTGGGGCTGAAAAATTGTGTGCTTCACGATCACGAAGAGTAAATACCTGGACAACAGCTATATTTCTAGTTTTCAGCCATTTTTAACATATTTGGAGCTATGGACCTCGGATTGAAGCGATTTTCACCATATGGATTGTGGTAAGTGTTCTATATTCTAAAGTGATTATACTTCATGATTCTATGGTTAAATTCATCATTAATTTCGGATTTATATAGAAGAAATCAAGATTTTTGCAAAATCTTCTAAAAACAAAAATTTAAGATTTGCAGGTCGAGTTGTTATCGGAATTTGATAAAATTGGTATGGTTGAACTCGTATCGGAATGGGTATTCTGATTTCATAAAAATTATGTCGGGTTCTGAGGGGCAGGTCCCGCGTTGACTTTTGTTGACGTTTTTGGAATAAATTTTTAAGTCGGCATATTATTATCCGGAATTGTTTCCGATGAATTTTAATGAAGTTATGCAATTAATTTGGATAGATTTGAGCGGTCCGTAGATCAATTCGAGCAAGAAGGCGATTTTGGAATATCGGCCTAACTTTACAAAGGTAAGTGTCTTGCTTAACCTCGAGTGAGGGAATTACCCCTTAGGCATCGAGTCTTATGTGCCATTTGTAAAATGTAAAAAGCCGTGTATGCGAGGTGACGAGTACGTACTCGGGCTTATATATGTAAATTTTATTGAGTTAAATTCTTGAGCATATTGTGTGGTAAATTGGACAATTGTTGGCATATATTTAATCATCTATTTGTCGTGCCTAAATACTTGTTGTTGTTGAATCTGTTGTTATATGACAATTTGATATGATTGCTACTTGATTATTTATGTAATTCTGTGAATTTGTTGGTTTGATAATTATTGGAATTTAATTTCATTATGGATTTTCTCTCTGCAAATAATTAATGAGCTTAAGAAGAGGTGTTTATATAATTATTGAAAATTTCAATTTAATGAAGACTTTGCTTTATGTTGAGTAATTTCTATCTCTATTCATTATTTTTGGGTGTTGTGCACATTATGGTCGAGCCATGGGATCTTTATTGGAAAAAATAATGTATTGTTGATTTCTGTGGCAAGTCGTAAGATTTGAGCACTTGATGTGCAATTTGTGATATGTTGTAAGATTTGAGCACTTGATGTGCAATCTGTGATATGTTGTAAGATTTGAGCACTTGATGTGAAATTTGTAAAATGTTGTAATATTTGGGCACTTGAGGTACAAGTTGTATTATGTTGTGATATTTGGGCAATTGAGGTGCAATTTATGAAATATTGTTATATTGATACGCATGCGGTGAGATAAGGGTGGCTTGAAATGCGTGACTAGTAGGGGAACTACTAGAAGTCATGCGGTGATATAAGGTCAGGGTGTTAAAACGCATGCGGTGAGATAATGGTAGTTTGAAACGCATGACTAGTAGGGGAACTACTAGAAGTCATGCGGCGTGATAAGGATGGCTAAAAATGCAGGATGTTATTTCAGAAAAAATAATTGAGTTGATTTAAATAAAAGGAATTATTATTATGTTTTAAATTAAATAGTTTTACAACCAACCTTGTAGTTTATTTGATGCTTTAGTTTAAGTGAAATGTTATTTTCTTCACCCAAATGATTTCAAAAAAAAATTAATTCAATTCTTTGTTGATTTCTTACTTGATTTAAAAATTCTAAACTCACTTTAATGGAAATAAATTGATCATGTGGATCTTATATACATTGAGGATATTGTAATGTGAATTGCCCATGCAGTTGTGATATGAAATGAGGGCACGAGGTACCGAAAAAATATGATGATTTAGTTATGGGCACGAAGTGCCGTGGAGATATGAAGAATGTGCTGAGACCCGTGTTTATGAAAAATATAAAAATGGGCCGAGACCCGTATTTTTATGATTATGAAATGAGATGTCACATGGTGACTTTTTAATTGAAGAATTATATTCAAATATTTATTTGGAAGGATTTTTTATTTAGAAAGTATTATATGAAAGAATTATATTTGAAAGATATTTATTTGATGAATATTATATTTGAAAGAGAGTTATTTGGTAGAATTATATGTGAAGTACACTTATTTGAAGAATTTTATTTAATTGGGTGTACTTGTATTTATTATTTGTTGAGCGATATTAAATAGTGTTTTGTTGTCTTGCTGTGCATATCACTGGTTATTTTATGATGTCCTTATTGTTATCTGTTTTCTACTATCTTGTATATTATATTGCACATGCTATTAGACTAGTGAGTGTCTTGATTGTACCTCGTCTCTACTCCACTGAGGTTAGTCTTGATACTTAATGGGTACTGACTGTGGTGTACTCATACTACACTTATGTACATGTTTTTGCAGAGCCAGGTATTGAAGAAATCGGACTTAAACAGATTTAAAGCGGGAACGTAAGGATTCAAGGTAGAGCTGCTTGGTCGTCATAGTCCCTTGGAGTCTTTTCATTTCATTGTACTATTAAATTTTAATCAATAATATTGTATATTCGGTCCTCGTGATCATTCTATGTATTCAGTTAGAGTTCGTGACTCAGTACTACCAGTCTTGGGAGGTTGTATATTCATATTTATTCCGCTGTTAGTTTTGGTTACTTATTTAATTAAAAAAAAGGCTTCAAAATATAATAGAAATCGGCTTACCTAGTCTAGAGACTAGGTGCCATCACGACGCCTGTGGTGGAATTTTGGGTCGTGACAATATCAATACCTGGATCTGCACGGTCAACTCACGTGCTACGCGGACAACTTACGAGCTATGGTATCAATACCTGGACCCGCACGGTCAACTCACGTGCTACGTGGACAACTCACGTGCTATGGTATTAATATCCTCACAACCAGGCTCTCGGTCTCACTCAATCATGTACCTCACTAGCCTCACCATCATCAACAAATAAGGGAACACATCCCACATCAAGTATCACAACATATTAGTAAATAATAGAGACTGAGGTAAACATGTACAATCATTTTTATGACTGAGTACAAATAATGTGAGAATGAATAAAGCCTAAGCATGATCTCTAACATGAAGGCAGACTAGTTCAACAACAAGTAACTACGTAAACACAGATGATGGCCATGCGGCCTCAGGGGACAGACCAAGTCTCAATCTCTCGAGGTATACACCACACGCCTTTCACCTAGCATGGGTATCACCTCCAAACAGTTACACGATATCAAATTCTCTGAGTTTATACCCTCAAAGCCAGAGTTAAAATTGTTACTTACCTTAACAACGTAAAATCCTACTCCGGGATGCCCTCGTCTCTGAACTTGGTCTCCAAAAACTTCAAATCTAACCATAATCAGATTAATACCATCAACATAGGCTAACAAATCGAATTCCACAATAAAAACTACAAAATATGCCAAAAATCTGAAACCGGCCAAAACCCGGCCCTCGGCCCCACGTCTCGAAATCAGTCAAAAATGGCAGAATAATAAACTTCATCCTCTCCCGAGTCTAATCATATAAAATTCAACAAAATCATACTCTGTTTGGTCCCTCAAATCCTCACTTAAACTCTCCAAAACTCAAACCCTAACTCCCTCAATTTCACTTTGAAATCATCNATCAAATTCTCTGAGTTTATACCCTCAAAGCCAGAGTTAAAATTGTTACTTACCTTAACAACGTAAAATCCTACTCCGGGATGCCCTCGTCTCTGAACTTGGTCTCCAAAAACTTCAAATCTAACCATAATCAGATTAATACCATCAACATAGGCTAACAAATCGAATTCCACAATAA
>AWOL01S0007718.1:0-10285 GCA_000715115.1 Nicotiana otophora
GTTCTCTAATGGGCCCTTTCCAGTAACAATGGCCTGAACAAAGAATCCGAACATAGAGAACATGGCGAGTCTTCCGTTCTTAATCTCTTTTACCTTGAGCTCAGCAAATGCCTCTGGATCCTCAGCAAGGCCCAATGGGTCAAAGCTGCCACCAGGGTAGAGTGGGTCGACAACCTCACCAAGAGGCCCACCAGCAACACGGTAACCCTCAACGGCTCCCATCAAGATAACTTGGCAAGCCCATATGGCCAAGATGCTTTGTGCATGGACCAAGCTTGGGTTGCCCAAGTAGTCAAGTCCACCCTCGCTAAAGATTTGGGATCCAGCCTTGAACCACACAGCCTCGCCAAACTTGACTCCATTACGAGCCAAGAGCTCGGGGAAGACACATCCAAGAGCACCAAGCATAGCCCATCTGCAGTGGATCACCTCGAGTTCACGGTTCTTGGCAAAGGTTTCTGGATCTGCTGAAAGTCCAGCAGTATCCCACCCATAGTCACCAGGGAATTCACCGGTCAAATAGCTTGGGGGCTCACCGGAGAATGGGCCCAAGTACTTAACACGGTCTGGGCCGTACCATGGGCTGCTAGATGCGACGGTTTTGGCGACGGTCTTTCTCATGGACACCCTTCCATTTCCAGTGATTTCTGAGGCAGATGGGGAGAGTTTCACTGCCTGTCCAGCAAAAGAAGGGGAAGAAAGAGCCATTGTAGAAGCAGCCATGGTTTTATTATGAAAAGAAAAGTGAGTGTTTGATGGTTTGAAATGCCCAAGTTGGCTGTGATGAGCTGAAGTTATAAATTGGTCTTCACAATATATAGGAGGTAAGAGCAAAAGAATCCTTATCTTGTGATATCTATATCTATGATCTCATTGGGTATCAAGATTCCATAAACAGCAGTTGATGCGCACTTGGCGATCTCTAGTCCATCAATTTTCCAAGATTTTTACTAGGGGACCCGACCCATGTGTGGCTACAAAGGATTGCACTCTATCCTGTGATGAGCTGTGAGCTCAATACCATATCTCCTCCTTTATCCATTTGGCATTTCTCTAGATTTTTATCCACTAGCAGGGGTAAAAGACCTCACCTCTATACTCATTCAATTTAGGACGATTATATTGTTCATGCATCTAATTTTTCCGGTTTATGTTATTCTAAATTGGTTCAGGATAAGCTGAAATTTAGTACTACTACCTAATTTATTAATTGTGGGGTGTTTAATATTGCATGCTTATGATTGTAAAGCAGTGAGATTAACATATGATATTCCCTGCCAAATTTATTCTTCCAAAAGGAATCGTAAAGGAGAGAAAGAAGAAGAAGAAGAAAATATATTTGAATTAGGTGATTAGTGGCATAATGCCTTAATTTCAGACATCTATACGAGCGCGGGGTGGGGTGGGGGGGTGGGGGGGCTTATGCAAAGCTATATAATTTCTGGATATATATTTCTTTCGCGGCATCAGTACTAACAAAGCCAAAGACTTGAAACTTTACGGCCGGACCTTAACAAAGTTATTTTAATGGAATTTTTACATTCATGTATACTATTTAAAGCTTTATTACCATCCCTACTCAAGTTTCAATTTAATTACATTCTATATACAAATTTATCAATTATATACATTTTAGGAAATGAGTATCCATTTATATTAGGAATCAATTATTTCTCATCCTTATTCTTTCTCTCCCATACCCTCTCTCTCCCACACCCTCTCTCTCCGTCTCTCTCTCTCTACGTCTTTCTCTATCTCTCAATCCCTAATTCCAGTAATGTAGAGCAAAGGAAAAGAGAGCAACAATTCCACCATTGACAGCCATTAAAAATATTTGAAGCTTTGAATTCGAATTTGGATTTTCAAAAACCATTATTTGTTTGAATTGGGTGTTGTTGCAAACAATTGGGAATTCTCTCTACGTCTCTCTATCTCTTTATCCCTAATTCCAGTAATGTAGAGCAAAGGAAAAAAGAGCAGCAATTCCACCATTGACAACCATTAAAAAGCTTTGAAGTTTTGAATTCGAATTTGGGTTTTCAAAAATCATTATTTGTTTGGAATGGGTGTTGTTGCAAACAATTGAGAATATTGTTTGGAGTTTATATCTCAATTTTGAGAGTGTTTTGGTGAAGATTAAACTTGATTTTGGTTGAATTTCAAATTGAAACTCGAAGAAGAAGAATAAGAAGACATGACATACATTATACTTACGAAATTGTAGTAAAGTTGTAGAAAAAATATATTATGTTGTTTATATATATATATATATATATAAATATTGTATGAAAGTTGAACAATATTGTATAAAAATTGTATTTAAGTTGTATGATATTGTAGTTGTATATAATTGAGTAGAAATAATGTATGAAAGTTGTAGAATATATAATTGGTTGTATGAAATTTATTTTTACTATGTATAAATCAGATACAAAATATACAAAAGACATATTGTATAAAAATTATATTTAAGTGGTATGATATTGTAGTTGTATATAATTGGGTAGAAATAATGTATGAAAGTTATAGATAAGTTGTATAATATATAATTAGTTGTATGAAATTTTTTTTTACTATGTATAAATCAGATACAAAATATACAAAAGACATATTGTATAAAAATTATATTTAAGTGGTATGATATTGTAGTTGTATATAATTGGGTAGAAATAATGTATGAAAGTTATAGATAAGTTGTATAATATATAATTAGTTGTATGAAATTTATTTTTACTATGTATAAATCAGATACAAAATATACAAATGACATACTGTATAAAATTTGTATAAAAATATCAAATATTGAACGAAATGCGTTTTTCCATCGAACCTACTATAAACCCAAATCTCGAACAATTTTCATGAGGATAATTTGTCTTGTTGAACCCAAATCTCTAATGTCAAATGACTTGTGTCTGTATTATTTAGTAGTGTATTACTCTTGCATCAGCCTTATAATATCTATAGCTTTCTCAGTGTGACTAGTGGATCAATGTTTGTGCAAGTCACAACAGAGCAATAAAACCAAAAGGTTGTACTCCTTCCCTTTCAATTTAGATGAGGTAGTTTGACTCGACACGGAGTTTAAGAAAAAAGAAAAAAACTTTTGAAACTTGTAGTCTTAAAAGCTAAGGGGTAAAAGCTTTGTGGAGCCATGACATTTGTGTGGTTATAAAAGATTTTCATTAAGGGTAAAATGAGTAAAATGAAGAGTTTAAAGTTGAGTTATTTCCAAATTTAAAAATATGTCATTTATTTTGAAACAGATTAAAAAGAAAAGTAATTATTTAATTTGAAACAGAGGAGTATAGTTGTCGGGACCAAGGTGAGCATCAAATTGTGGATGCTAAAAAGCTGACGAAAAAAGGAGCACCGGCGGCATAAATTAAAAAATAGAAACAGTACAATTTGGTTATCAAAAAATAGAGACAGTACAATTAAAAAAAATGAAAGTTATAAAGATTTTATTAATGATTGTAGATAAACTTCCAAAAGTTTAGAGGCATACAAGTAGAAGCAAGAATTGGGCTAAGAAAAAAAGTAAGTAAACTAGGAAGATCCAGAGAGTGGTTATTTCAAGGGGAAGTGCACGGTTAGCCAGTAATAAGATATATATTTACTTTTAAGCCACTATTTAAAATATTTTTAGTCTTTAGTCACTGTTTTAATAAACTTTTACCCGCCCGAACTAAAATACCCTTCTGCTCATAAAGTTCAGGTTCAAGTGTCTTAACTTATGAGCTTGTTATTGTAAGTTCAGGACTAGCTGTCCTTATTTTATGAGCTTGTAAGTCTAAGTTTAGGACTATCTGTCCTTAACTTTTAAACTTGTAACTCTAAGTTCAGGACTACATGTCCTTAACTTTTGAACTTGGAACTCGAAGTTCAGGACTACCTGTCCTTAATTTTTGTACTTGTAACTCTAAGTTAAGGACTAACTGTCTTTAATTTCTGTGCTTGTAACTCTAAGTTAAGGACCAAGTGTCCTTAATTTTTGAACTTCCAACTCTAAGTTCAAGACCAAGTGTCCTTAAATTATGAGCTTGTTAATGTAAGTTCAGAACTAGATGTCCTTAATTTATGAGCTTGTAAGTCTAAGTTAAGGACCTCCTGTCCTTAGTTTTTGAGCTTGTAAATCTAAGTTTAGGACTACATGTCCTTAACTTTTGAACTTGTAACTCTAAGTTCAGTTCATCTTCTTCACTTCCTCTCCATTCTCTTCACCAACAGTTTCCATCCAAATACGTCATTGTTCGTCCCATTACACTCTCTTCATCAGAAAAAAATACCAACAAGAACAACTGTAACATAATCATCTGAGCTCACAAAATTACCATCTGAGTAAAGGACAAATAACTGGTTTGCACAAATTCAAATTGATCTAATGGAGTTAATGAAATTCCTTCACATCTTCGGCAACTGTTGTTTGCTGACATATTTAAAGAGGTTGGTACAAAGTCCCCTTATCCAATATGAAACTTGTTCTTCCATTATTATTCTCCAAAGTTTAAAAAGGGTTGCTTGTCTTTAAGAAGGTTGGCTACATCTTCACTTGAAATGCAGCAGAAAAGTTGTCTTTCTAGATGCTGAGCACGAAAACTGAACATCTTAAAGCCTTGTGTACTTCAATTCTGGCTAGTGTATTGGTAAAAAATAAATATTACACGTGGAATATTATAAGGATGACAGGGCAAGATACACGGATTTCTAAGAAGATGACAACTGGAGTGTCACATTAAAAAGAGTCACAATTTACAACATGTACGAGCAAATCATTCACGAGACGAACAAGTATGGTTGCCCGAGCCTAAATTATTCAGTGAAGAGACACATGCAGGATGAATCAAGACGGTAAAGAGGGAAGATTCATGAACCTCAAATTAATGTGGAAGAAGAATCGAAGCCGTTACAGAATCTTCATGAACAGTAATGGTTGCCAATTATAACGTTTCATTAATGTTATTAATGCTCACAATGATTCTGTCATAAAAGAGAAGAAACATTATATTTGTAAATTCCTATATAAGGAAAGGAAATTTCACTTATAAGGACACGTTCGGATGAACATTGAAATATAATTACTTTCTTGTGCTTTCTACTGATTACTTTGCCATTTTTTATTCCGATATTTTTTCTTATTTTTGAGAGAATATTGAATTTCTTGATTATCAGTAACCTGAGTACTTCTAAAGATAGGCTTTGACTGAGAATCTAATTCTTTGGTTAAACAAATTGGTTATGTTACTGGGAAACTGATAATCTTCTCTTACTTTCCAAATCACTCTCTCTCAACTGAATTATGTCGAATGTCAATGACAATAACCAGCTGATGGAAGGAACCCCAGTTCCGTTACCTCAAGGAAGCCCACGCAACTCAAGAGAAGTATCACTAGAAAGATCCACTACTCATAACAATGAACAACATAGAAATGAACAAACTGTCGAGCAGGACGCTGTGAAACAGTTAATTGCTGAGTACGTAAATGATGCTCTCCAGGCTTTCGTGAGGGGATTACCAATTGTACCACCCACACCTCCACCAAACAATACTGCAACTGTGGAAATTTCACGATTAGGGTTGACTAATTCTGGAAGCGGAGGAACTCCCAACGAGTCACGTGATGGGAGACCAGGTACGCCTAATAATTCTGATTTACAAACTTTAATACTAACCTTGCAGAAACAGGTGAAAGAACAAAATGACCGTATTGAACAAATACCCGGCGTACCACCTGTGATCAAATGAGTTGATTTCGACAAATATTCACAACAACCATGGAAACCAAGCGCAACTCCATTACCAATTCCAAAAAAGTTCAAAATGCCTGACATCCCGAAATACAATGGAACGACCGATCCACGTGACCACGTTACTGCTTCCACCACAGAAGTAAAAGGCAATGATTTAACCAAACAAGAGATTGAATCTGTGCTGGTCAAAAAGTTTGGGGAAATACTTACTAAAGGAGCGTTAACATGGTACTCTCTTTTACCTGAAAATTCTATTGATTCTTTTGCTGAGCTTGCAGATCTATTTATAAAAGCACACTTGGGTGCACAAAAAGTTTAAAAGAGAATGGATGATATATTCAAAGTAAAAGAAGGAGATACATAATTGCTTCGAGAATTCGTAGACAGATTCCAGTATGAAAGAATGTTGCTTCCAAGAGTACCTGACAATTGGGCGGCCATGGCATTAGCAAGCAATTTAAACGAGAAAAGTTCAGAAGCTACAAGGAGGCTTAAAGAGAGCCTACTAGAATTCCATGCCACGACATGGAAGGATGTCTATAATAGGTACAATACCAAGTTACGGATTGAAGAAGATACCGTAGCTCAGTCAAGGGTTGAAGAAAAAATAGGTTCGAGGCGGTTAGAACCTGAGAAGAGGTCCGGTAAAAGTAGGTACAAGACTTATATGGGACCTTCGGGGCAAGAAGCTCGTTCCAAATTCGAAAACATGCAGGCTGATCACAGGTTCGCAAATAGAGATTCAGGTTCGTCATCAAGATTCAGAAAAAATCAAGATGAACGTAACAGAGAGGTTAATGCAAACGTAAGGATTAGGGACTACAATTTTAATGTAAGTACCTCCGAGTTGGTCGCTGTTTTAAGAAGCATGGGAGATAAGGTACGATAGCCTAAAGAGATGAGATCAAGTCCGAATAGAAGAAACCCAAACTTTTGGTGCGAGTTCCATAATGATCACGGCCATAGAACATCAGACTGCAGATTATTACAAGGTGATGTGGAACATTTATTAAAGCAGGGCTATCTGACAGAATAGTTCAGTGAGAAAGGAAAGCAAGCTTACATGAAAAATAGGCAAGAGCCCCCAAAACCTCCGTCTCCAAAGAGAACAGTGAATATAATAAACGGCGGAGAAGAAGTCAATGACGTAACCTATACAGCCGCGAGAAAAACAACAAAGTTCACAATAACTTATGGGAAGCAAACTCGCCAAACTTTGGAAGACGACAACATAACCTTTGATGATGCAGATGCTGATGGATTAATGATTCCTCACAACGATGCACTGGTAATATCTTTACTTATACATGATACTAACGTATAACGAGTTTTGATTGACCCATGTAGCTCTCTGAATATTATTCTATTACGAGTGGTGAACGAAATGCTGATGGGCGATCGTGTAGTTCCGAAAGCACGTTTCTTATCTGGGTTTGATAAATCAACCGTTATTACAAAGGGCGAGATTGATCTAAGCACATACGCAGAGGGGGTCATCAAAGAAACAAAATTTCAAGTGATAGACACGGATATGGACTATAATGTGATTCTTGAGAGGCCGTGGATTCATGATATGAATGTTGTGCCATCCACATTGCATCAGGTTATCAAATTCCCTTCAAAATGGGGAATTCAACAGATTCGAGGAGAACAACAAACTTCAAGGAGCATCAATTCGGTGACAAAGCCAAGTCAAAAAGATACGGGTGCAAGCGAGAAAGATGTGGTAAATCAAATTTCAACAGAAATTGTATCAAAACAAACAGACGTGGATTCCAGAACAGATGTAATTCAAGAGCCAGAGAAGAATAAAAACATTAAAACAATGGTTAAGGGGCTTGAAGCTGTTCCACTATTCGAACAATGGCCAGATTGAAGAATTCATAACGGAGCAAGGTTAAACCCAGATAGGAAAGGTAAGTTAATTGAATATTTAAAAGCTAACGCAGATTATTTTGCATGGTCCCATTCAAATATGACAGATATACCTCCGGAGGTGATGACTCATAAATTAAATGAAGATCCATCATTCATACCTGTCAAACAAAAAAAGAGGAAGCAAGGATCATTCAAAAATCAAGTGATCGATGAAGAGGTACAGAAACTCTTAAATATCGATTCGATACGCAAGGTAAAATATCCTAATTGGTTAGCTAATACTGTGGTAGTTCCGAAAAAGAACGGTAAATGGAGAGTTTGTGTGGATTACACTGATTTAAATAAAGCATGCCAGAAGGATTCATTCTCTTTACTGCATTGTAGATCAATTGATTGATGCTACCGCAGGTCACGAATTATTAAGCTTTATAGATGCGTATTTTAGTTATAATCAAATAAAAATGGACCCCATAGATGAAGAAAAAACTTCATTTGTTACAAACAGGGGGACTTATTATTACAAAGTCATACCTTTTGGCTTAAAAAATGCTGGAACCACATATCAAAAGTTGGTGACCAAGATGTTCCAAGAACACGTGGGCAAGACGATGGAGGTGTACTTTGATGATATGTTGGTCAAATCTACAGAAGCAGAAGATCACTTTCAACATCTTTCAACTACCTTCGAGATCCTCCGCAGCTATAGTATGAAATTGAACCCAAAAAAGTGCGTTTTTGGCGTAGCTTCAGGTAAGTTTCTAGGCTTTCTCGTGTCTAATAGAGGAATTGAAGTAAATCCTGCACAGATTAAGGCTATTGAAGAAATGCCTGATATACTCACAAGCAAAAAAGAAGTACAAAGATTGACAGGTAGGATTGCAACTCTGAGAAGATTTATTTCAAGATCTTCACAAAAAAGATTTAAATTCTTTTCAGTTTTGAAGAAGCAAAATCAGTTTGAATGGACTGAAGAATGCCGACAAGCCCTCAAAGATTTGAAGGCATACTTAACAAATCCTCCCCTACTGTCTAAACCAAGGGATAGAGAAAGACTATTTGTATATCTTGCAGTTGTAGAAGTAGCTGTAAGTGCAGTTTTAGTAAGGGAGGACAAAGGTAAACAATCTTTTATTTATTATGTTAGTAAAACTTTATTGGATGCTGAAACTAGATATCCTCATCTAGAGAAACTAGCTTTAGCATTAATCATGGCAGCTAGGAAATTGAGACCATATTTTCAATGCCATCCTATCTCTGTAGTAACTGCATATCCGTTAAGGAATATTTTGCATTAACAAGAATTGTCAGGCAGACTAGCCAAGTGGGCAATAGAACTAAATGAATATAACATTATTTATCAATCTCGAACAATAATAAAGTCTCAAGTTTTAGCAGATTTCGTTGCAGATTTTAATACAAAAATAACTCCTGAAGTAGAAAGGGAATTACAAATTTTTACTGGAGCTAATCCAGGTACATGGACTTTATTTATTGATGGCTCTTCAAATATCAAAGGAGCCGGTTTAGGTATTGTCTTAATCCCACCCTCAGGTGAAAGTATAAGACATGCAATTAAATGTTACCCGATTACTAACAATGAAGCAGAGTATGAAGCTGTAATTGCAGGTTTGGAACTAGCACGAGGACTCTCCATAGAGCAAATCATGATTAAAAGTGACTCTCAACTGGTAGTCAATCAGATGCAGGGGACTTACACTGCTAGAGAGCCACGGATGCAACAATACTTGGAAAAGGCACGAGAACTGGTCAGGCAATTCGAATCATGGAAGATCGTGCAAATACCCAGGGAAGAAAATGCAGAAGCAGATGCGTTGGCTAACCTTTCTTCAGTTGCAGAAGTAACGAGTGAGGAAAATGCTATTGTAATCTATTTATTTCATTCAACACTTGACTAGGATAAACACGAGGTACGCTTTAATAATTTAACCTGGGATTGGAGAAACGAGATTGTTAATTTTTTGCAGTACGAGATCGTACCTGAAGGCAAGAAAGAATCTCAAATGCTTCGATGGAAAGCTGCTCGTTACTGCTTAATTCAAGACAATTTATATCGAAAAATATTTGGCGGTCCTTTAGCAAGGTACCTTGGACCCAATCAAACAGAGTACGTGATGAGGGAAATACATGAAGGATATTGCGGAAATCACGCAGGTGGAAGATCTTTAGTTAAAATACTAATCAGGATAGGATACTACTGGCCTAAAATGGAAGAAGATGCGGAAAATTTTGTAGCCAAGTGTGATAAGTGCCAATGATATGCCAACAATATGCATCGACCTGCAGAGTTATTACATACAGTTATTTCCCCATGGCCATTTATGAAATGGGGAATGGATATGGTAGGGCCTTTACCACAAGCTAAAGGTAAGGTACGATTCCTATTAGTGTTAATAAATTACTTTTCAAAATGGGTAGAGGCAGGAGCTTTCAAACAGGTACGAGAAAAGGAGGTGAAAGACTTCATTTGGCGGAACATCATATGCCAGTTTGGAGTTCCAAAAGAAATCGTATGTGATAATGGCCCATAATTTATAGGCTCGAAAATCACGAAGTTCTTTCAAAGTTGGCAAATCAAACGAATAACCTCTTAACCTTACCATCCCGTGGCAAATGGACAAGCTGAGTCGACAAATAA
>AWOL01S0007719.1:0-5000 GCA_000715115.1 Nicotiana otophora
TAGCCAAAAGCAATTACATATCATAAATACAACCATAATAGACTCATCTAATTAATGAAATCAGCATTTTAATAAAAATTTCGAAATTAACTCAAAACTTGCTCGTGGGGCCCACATCTCGAAATCGGGTAAAGGTTACAAAATACGAACACCCACTCACTCACGAGTCTAACCATATAAAAATTACTCAAATCCGACCATAAATCCCCTTTCAAAACTCAAAATATTTGATGAAGAAGTTCTTCCAAATGTTTCCCAATTTCAACCCCAAAATCCGAAATTAAATGATGAAATGAACCATAGATTAGTGGAATATAACCATAAATGAGTTAGGAATCATTACCCAAAAGCTTCCTCCGAAAATCTCTCCAAATTTCGCCTTCTACCGAGCTCTCAATCAATTTTTTGTGTTATGAACTCAGCCCTCGTTTTTGAACCTTAAATTCTGCCCAGGTGCGTTCTTCTTCGCGAACGCGACATCACGATCGCGAACGTGATGAACAATCTTCCACTGGCCCAAATTTCCTCCTTCGCGAACGCGAGGGGACTCTCGCGAATGCGTACCTTCCACTGACAGACCCTTTGCGAACGCGGGAACCTCTTCACGAACGCATAGGCTTATTGCCCGAAGCTCCCTCTAACCTGTTCCTCTACACGAATGCGAGGACCATATCGCGAACGCGTAGGATTAAGGTCCCACACATTCGCGAACGCGGGAACAACATCGTGAATGCGAAGAACAACTTAGCTTCAATTCCCAGATGCTCTAAGCGATCGCGAGGCACCTCTCGTGAACGCGATGATGGATGTTTCTGCAATAAAACACCAGAAATCTGCCACTTCTCTAAGTCCAAAAATGACCCATTGAGCATCCAAAACACACCCGAGGCCCCCGGGACCTCAACCAAATATACCAACAAGAACTTAGTCGAATCCTCAAACCACATCAAACAATACTAAAATCACAAATCATCCTCCGATTCAAACTTAAAGAACTTGAAACTTCCAAATTCGACAACTGATGTCGAAATCAACCAAACCACGTCTGATTGACCCCAAATTTTGCACACAAGTCATATTCAACACTACAGACCTACTCCAACTTCTGAAATCGGATTCCGATCTATATATCACAATTTCCACTACCGGTTCAAAACTCTAAAATTTTGACTTTCGCCATTTCAAGCTTAAATGAGCTACGGGTCCCCCAAAACACATTCCGAACACGCCCCTAAGTCCAAAATCACCCAACGGAGCTAACGAAATTGACGAAATTCCATTCCAGAACCTTCTTCATACAGTTCCTACTACGGTCCAAATTCTAAGACTTAAGCTCTCATTTAGGGACTAAGTGTCCCAAAATACTCCTAAACTCAAAATCAATCATCCCGGCAAGTCACAATAGCAGAAATAGATATGGGGAAAGTAGTTAATAGGTGTTCGGGGATCTAACTCTCAAAACGACCGGACGGGTCATTACAATAACACACATGCATAAAGAGAAAAATAAAAAAATAATGTACCACATATTAATACAATAAAATATTTTAAGATATTGTATTATACTACTATTATTAAAGAAAAAGCATATAACGTATCAATTAAAGGAAGTTAATACAACCAAAAAGGTATGATACTAATATAGTATATAGCTATACCAACCGGGTATATAGTTGTATGGGGTTTTTCCCGCAATTGGGGTTCCAACAAACATATGATACCAATATATTATATAGCTATACCAACAGGGTATACAGTTGTACGGGTTCGTTCCCATTTCCCACAAATGACTATAACTATAATATAATACAAAAGCATACTAGGAAATCAAAAAATAACAATGTACTATATGTTCAAAATCACAGATCCTAGTTTTAAGAAAATTACCTTCTTCGGTGCAATACCTATTTGTTTCTTCTTTACTTGAGAACCATCGCTACAATCAACATCGACTGGTTGAGTCTATATGTCAAGCACAGATTCACGTCGGCTTCCCCTAACTCAAAATCCTCAACAACTTTAGCTTTTCCCTTATCATTCACCACAGCACCTGCTATGACTGGTTCGGAATTTGTTTCGGGTATGACTGGTAGGGAGTTCCATCGACTGACGAAGCATCATTATTGTTTTCTTTTCCACCCTCTAATTCTACATTTTTAGTTGTGTTTTCAACACGACTACTACTAGGGTTAGGACTAAACACAAATGGAGGATCAGAAAAATAATAAAAAACTAGGACCGGACATGGCTGAGGCAACTGATTAACAGCTACTTGGGTTGAAGAATGATTTTGTGCACGGCGCCACTATTTACACGCACAATGCTTCCGACCCATAGTGAAAAAACAACCCACAGACATTGATTCACAAAAGTACAAAGAAAAACACAAAAATTCTATGATTTTGAAAATCCACTTTCACTAAAATGTACTTTCACATCAAAAAATTTCGCCCACAAATTACTATTACACGAAGAGATAGAATGAAATCTGAAGAAAAAATTCAAAAGTCGAATCACTAAATACTGGGTAAAATATAGTTTCTCATGGTTTGTATGGAGGTTTTGAAACTAACTCTGTAGCGTTAAAGGATGAAGACAAATTAAACAAGGTATTAAATGATGGTGGTTATGGGAATCCGCTAATTGCGTGGGCTTCTGGGTGAAATAGCTTGGCCCAGGTACGGGAATTTGCTAATGGGTGGGCCACGTAAATAGTCTGGGCCGCATGGATAGGAAAAGTAAATAGTTTGAGCCTGGACATTATAGGGTAAATAGTTTGGGCTTCATAGATATAAAGTGAGATTTTCTCTATAATAAATCCCGTTGTTAAGGATGACTTACACAAGATGAGATGCACTATCTAACACTCTACAACATGTAGAACCTAATTATAGTGTGTACACATGAACTTTGATTAATTTTTTGCCTTATTATTTTTTATTTTTTGAAGTACGAAGACAAGAGGCTTAGTAGGAGTACACTCGTAATACAGGAAGATAGATTAAGTTTAATAGGCTAATGAGTGGACCTGGAGCAATGTTAGTGATCTCATGGGATAAATTAAGAAAGGTAAAAACGTACATATTAGCTCCACAAGCTAAGTAGAGAAAAGCCTAGAGCATGGAATATGAAGAAATAAAGTGATTGTGTACATGAATTCACCTTGGATTTGATACTATATAAAAGAAGGAAAACTTTCACAAATGTCACAAATAAGTCTCAACTTATCAACCTCTATGTAATGACTCAACCGGTCATTTTGAGCATTTGCACTTCGCTCGGTAGTTTACGGGCATGAGTAGCTCTGTATGATGCATTATGACTTATGTGAATCGCCTGTTTTGATTTTCAGGTTATTCCGAATCAAATTGGAAGAATGCATTTCATTGTTTAAGCTTTAAATTTGAAGGAGTTGACCAAGTTTGACTTTTTAGCATTTGACCTCGGATTAGAATTTTGATGGTTCCATTAGCTCTGTTGGGTGATTTTGGACTTAGGAGCGCGACCGGATTGTGACTCGGAGGTCCGTAGTGGAATTTGGCGTGAAATGGCGAAAGTTGGAATTTGGGAAAGTTTGACCGGGAGTGGACTTTTTGATATCGGGGTTGGATTCCGATTCAAGAAATTGGAGCAAGTCCGTAATGTCAAATATGACTTGTGTGAAAACTTTAAGGTCAATCGAACGTGACTTAATAGGTTTCGGCATCGGTTGTGGAAGTTGAAGTTTCAAAGTTCAATGATTTCGAATTGAGGTGAGATTCATCGTTTCGCTGTTGTTATGTGTGTTTTGAGGCCAGGAGTAGGTCCGTTCTATGTTATGGGACTTGTTGGTGTGTTTGGACGGGGTCCCGAGTCGCTCAGGTGAGTTTCGGACGAGGTTCGGTTCATTTTCACTCCATGTTGCATAGCTGAAGATTTTCTGGTTCTGGTGTGACAGCACCTGCGAAGTGTTGGGTGCAGGTGCAGAGCCGCAAAAGCGGCAGTGTCATCGTAGAAGCGAGAAAGGGCGCTTGGTGTGAGGATCGCAGGTGCGGGTGCTTGGACGCACCTGCGCAACTGCAGATGCGGTTCAAGTGTGTAGAAGCGCGATCGCAGAAGCGGCTTAAGGACCGCAGGTGCGAGGTTTTACTAAGTGAGGTTGTTTTGCAGAAGTAAGGAATCACCGCAGAAGCGGTGGTCGCAGATGCAATTATTTGACCGCATATACGGAAGTGCCTGGGCAGAACCTATATCAGCGGTGTCTGAGATTTTTGGCTTCATTTCATCATTTTGAGCTCGGATTTTATAGATTTTGAGAGAGCTTTTCAAGGGGGATTGTTGAGGTAAGTTCCTTGTCTTCATTTTTCTTTAATAATTATGTTTCCCCACTGATTTCCCACCTAAATGGTGTGTTTTTGAGATGTAAACTGAGGATTTGAGGCAAGGGATTTGGGAAGTTGGTTATGAGGATTTGAATGACCAATTGGTGTCGGATTTTGATGAATTTGGTATGGTTGGGCTCGTGAGTGAATGAGCTTTCGGATTTTGTTACTTTTTTTTGGATTTTGAGATGTGGGCCTGGGGATCAGGTTTGGGCCGACTTCGGATTTTGGCTATAATTTCGTATTATTCTTGTGGAATTAATGTTTTAGCCTATATTGATTGTATTGAACTGATTTTGGCTAGATTCGGGACGTTTGGAGACGGATTTGAGCTGTTTTTGGTTGGTCTTGAGCCGTTCGGAGGACGGAACATGCGGGATGGCATCTTTGGAGCATCGATTGGCTTGCTCAGCATTGGTAATGTTTTGTTCCAGGTAAGTAACTCTTCTAATCTTGGAGCTGAGGGTATGAACCCTGAATATATGTATTATGTGAATTGTTGGGAGGTGACGCACATGCTAGGTGATGGGCGTGCACCATGGAAATTGTGACATAATTGTTTCCGTGGAATTTTGTAGTCAAATAATATTGGCATTTTCTATATAGTTTTATGTGCTAAAGAAATTGAGTTGAGAATCA
>AWOL01S0007719.1:10000-16403 GCA_000715115.1 Nicotiana otophora
GTTTTGAAGAGGAGGTCATGGATCCTTAGGCAGCACGGATGGTTTCAGAATATGAAGTAAATGATATTACTATTTGGTATTGCTTGATGAGGGTATACATTTTAGAAGGGGGATTGTGTTTTGATTTATGGATACTTCATTGGCATTGTGGCATTCTCCTGATTGGTCGGCAGTTGTTATTCAATTTTGCCTTGTGGCATAGAAGAATTTTAGGAGTATTTCTCGTGGGATGATCGTGTATGAGAGATTTGTCAGATATTCAGGCGGTGGAGTTGAGATCGGATATGGTGATTAGTGTGTTCTGTGGATTTGGAGACTGGGAGTTCTCATGAGTAGATTGTTTCGTGGTTGTGGACTGTGAAAATGTAGCCAAGGTTGGTCAGAGGATAGTATGTTTTGTGATTCAGTCATTGTGAACTTTCGGAGGGTTATTTATATATTGTGGGTGACGAGAGTTGATTTGGGGTTCATTGGTAGGCCCAATATGGATGTGTGTGCTACACCGAGCCGGATTGGTTGGCTCTAGACTGCTATTGATGAAGGATGTGCCATTCAGTTATTGTTGAGCCTATACGTGTTCTGAAATGCTCTGTGAGTTACTCTTCTATACTACGAGGAGTTGTGATTCGTTGGTTATATACACATATAGTGCAGTTCTATTTGAGCTTTATATCGGGTTTTGAGTGGGATGAGTATCTGGGTATTGCATGATTAATTGCGAGTTGGCTATGTTCTTTCCAGATTGAGGTATTGTGTTATTTGCTCTCTATGGTCATGGTAACGCACTTTGGGTACTTGATATCGAATTTCGCATGGATATTGATTTTGAGCAGGGTGGCTCGAGGTATATAATATGGACCAGCGTTTAGATAGGGTCATGCGTTGTAGCGGAGTTGAATTGGGGTATGATCCTTTGTGTGAGATTTGTGTGTTTTGGTTCTGTGGTGTGTGACTGGTTCTTAGCATTTCGTTGGGGTGGCACCCGTTGAGTTTGCGGAACGATTCTCTTGTTTGAGCCATTCTCCATGTTTGGATACATTTGGAATGTTTCTTATTGGTGCACGGATTGCACGGGTTGTGAATTTAGATTGTATTGAGGTGCCATGTCACTAGAGTGGTCGTGTTGGATGAGATGAGGTCGTTGGACCTAGAATGGATACTATCAGATTTGATTACAGCGTGTTGGAAGGGTAATATCGAAAGTCGGCTTAGAAATCTGCTGTAGTTCTTGTCGAATGAGAGGGAATTCCATGACTGGTTGATCTGATGAATGGTTATGAGTTATGCGTGTTTCTTTCATCGTTGGTAGTATACGAAGGTGTTAGAACGAGGCTTTGTTTGATAAGAGGTTTATTACCGACATTGGGTTGTTTTGAGCACCTGCTGTGATTTAAAATTATTGCTATGAGTATTTGAGTTATGTGGTACATCATGTGATTACATCTTGGTTTATGGTGAAGGCTTGTTATAGCTTGTTCAGACTTATACAGTATGTAGTAGCGAGATTCTGATCATATAGAAAATTTCGAATATGGGAATTGGATTCTAAGGATTATGGCCTAGGTTGGATTAAGAAATTTTAGTCATGTTGTGTTATCAGACCTATATGGGATAGGGTGAGGTGGGATCACCTCCGGGTATGTGCATGGTAAGGTTACACTACGGTTTGATGGCTTTTGGAACAACTCTGGGCACGTTCGAGGACGAACGTATGTTTAAGTGGGGGAGGATGTAACAACCCAACTGGTCGTTTTGAGCATTTGCTCTTCGCTCAAAAATTTTACGGGCACGAGTAGCTCCGTATGATGTATTATGACTTATGTGAATCGTCGGTTTTGATTTTTAGGTAATTCAGAATCAAATTAGAAGAATGGATTTCATTGTTGAAGCTTTAAATTCGAAAGAGTTGACCAAGTTTGAATTTTTAGCATTTGACCTCAGATTGGAATTTTGATGGTTCTGTTAGCCCGTTGGGTGATTTTGGACTTAGGAGCTCGTCCGGATTGTGATTCGGAGGTTGGTAGTGGAATTTGTCTTGAAATGGCGAAAGCTGGAATTTTGGAAAGTCTGACCAGGAGTGGACTTTTTGATATCGGGGTCGGATTCCTATTCCAGAAGTTGGAGCAGGTCCGTAATGTCAAATGTGACTTGTTTGCAAAATTTGAGGTCAATCGGACGTGACTTAATATGCTTCGGCATCTGTTATGGAAGCTGAAGTTTCAAAGTTTAATGATTTCGAATTGAGGTGTGATTCGTCGTTTCGATGTTGTTATGTGAGTTTTGAGGCCTCGAGTAGGTCCTTTCTATGTTATAAGACTTGTTGGTATGTTTGGATGGGGTCCCGAGTGGCTCGGGTGAGTTTCGGACTAGGTTCGGATCATTTTCACTCCATGTTGCATAGCTGAAGATTTTCTGGTTCTGGTGTGACCGCACCTGCGAAGTGTTTGGTGCAGGTGCGGAGCCGCAAAAGCGGCAGTGTCATCGCAGAAGCGAGAAAGGGCGCTTGGTGTGAGGATCGCAGGTGCGGGTGCTTGGACGCACCCGCGCAACCGCAGATGCAGTTAGAGTGCGCAGAAGCACGATCGCAGAAGCGGCTTAAGGACCGCAAGTGCGAGGTTTTGCTGAGTGAGGCTATTTTGCAGAAGCGAGAAATCACCGCAGAAGCGGTGGTCGTGGATGCGATTATTTGACCGCAAATGCAGAAGTGCCTGGGCAGAACCTATATCAGCGGAGTCTGAGATTTTTGTCTTCATTTCATCATTTTGAGCTCGGATTTTAGAGATTTTGAGATAGCTATTCAAGGGTGATTCTTGAGGTAAGTTCCTTGTCTTTATTTTTCTTCAATAATTATGTTTCCCCACTGATTTCCCACCTAGATGGTGTGTTTTTGAGGTGTAAATTGGGGATTTGAGGCTAGGGATTTGGGGAGTTGGTTTTGAGGATTTAAATGAGCAATTAGTGTAGGGTTTTGATGAATTTGGTATGGTTGGGCTCGTGAGTGAATGCGCGTTCGGATTTTGTGACTTTTGTCGGATTTCGAGATGTGGGATCGAGGGTCGGGTTTGGGCCGATTTTGGAATGGCAATAATTTCGTATTTTTCTTGTGGAATTAATTCCTTTAGCCTATATTGATTGTATTGAACTACTTTTGGCTAGATTCGGGACGTTTGGAGACGGATTTGAGTTGTTTTTGGTTAGTCTTGAGTCGTTCGGAGGTCGGAACGCGCGAGATGGCATCTTTGGAGCATCGCTTGGCTTGCTCAGCATTGGTAATGGCTTGTTCGAGGTAAGTAATCTTCTAATCTTGGAGCTGGGGGTATGAAACCTGAATATATGTATTATGTGAATTGTTGGGAGGTGACGCACATGCTAGGTGGCGGGCGTGTGGGCGTGCACCATGGAAATTGTGGCATAATTATTTCTGTGGAATTTTGTAGTCAAATAATCTTGGTATTTTCTATATAGTTTTATGTGCTATAGAAATTGAGCTAAGAATCATATTAAAAATCATGTTGAGGCTATGTGCCAGTATTGTTGGGACCCACAGAGGTCATATTGTTGTGAATTATTTATTTTAAATTAAAAGTTTATACTCGGTCATATTCGTGTCATTACATATCATATCTCAATTTTTGTTATTATTTATTGATACATCATATTATTATTTTTGGGCTATTTTCATGACATTGTGAGCCCATGAGAGAGAGACTGGAGAGATTGATGACTGAGTGAGGCCGAGGGCCTGATTGTGAGGATTATTATGTGGATCGGGGTTGCCCGCCTGCAGCAAGCCTTATAGGCTTTATTATAGCATGTGAGTTATCCGTGCGGATTCAGATATTATTATAGCACATGAGTTGTCCGTGCAGCACGTGAGTTGTCCTTGCAAATTATAGCGCTTGGGCTGAAGGAGTCCCTCCGGAGTCTGAACACCCTAGTGAGCGCAGGTACCTACTGAGTGCGAGTGCCGAGCGATAGGGAGGACTGAGTGACTCGGAGGACTGAGCGAAATGATACTCTGAGAGTATGCATATGATTTTTATCACTGTGTTGAATCGCATTGACATGCACACATGACATACAGGCATAGAGATGTATTTTTCTCATGTTGTACAGTATCACATCATCCATGATTTCTCACACATGTTGACAGATAGGCATTGTGATGCATTTGTTTTACACGGGTTATCTAGAAAGAAAATAAAACATCTCATTTATTTTTGAAACGATTTTGGAAAAATTATTGTTTTCAAACTTATTCATATTTCTGCCAACTTCGGTAAACGATTTGGGTTTTTCACTGATGTACTTGAAAGGAAGAACTATTTTTAGAAATCATGATTTAGCTGAGCATTTTTTATTTCTGAGTTACTTCTTGTATTATTTACTTTACGTTGTTATGGATTGTGGTGGACTATTGTTTTTGGACCTGATCTTGGTAAAAGCCCGTCACTACTTTCAACCTAAGGTTAGATTTGTTACTTACTCAGTACATAGGGTCGGTTGTACTGATACTACACTTCTGTACATTGCGTGCAGATGTTGGTTGTTATTATTGTTGTGCTCGATGGTTGCCGGATTTGAAGATGTACCTGCGTTCTTATGGTAGCTGCCTCTTGTTCATGGTAGCCTTAGATTATAAAAAACAACTTTGTTTATGTACTTTCAAACAGAAGATGTATTTACTTCATATCAGCTTTGTAAATTCTATTCTTAGAATCTCATAATTTGTACTACCAGTTCTTGGAGAATGTATAAGATTAAGATTTTTCTTTATTTAAATTGCTTTAATAATTGTTAATGGAATTAGATAGTTGGTAATTGGCTTACCTAGCGGGTTGGGTTAAGTTCCATCACTACTAGTTGGATTTTGGGTCGTGACACTCTAGCCATTAGTCATAGACTTACTAAAACTAGACAAGCACCTATAAAAATTAAAAAAACAAATAAATAAGGTCTTTTCTCTCAAAGAATCACATGCAAAAATCTCCTTCCATATTTTTAAATGTGATTAGCAACACTAGATGCAAGACTGAAAGGAAATTTCATGGATGAAATAGCAAATAAGGTGATGAAATACATAAATAAAATACAATATTCCAAAAATCTAAGCAAAAAAGGAACTTTTTCAATGAGTATAATTGAAATTCATTGCAAACATATAGATAAGTCAATATACAAAATTTGAAAAAGATTGGAGGTGATTTGGACTTGTTTTGTATCAAAATTCGTAATTAAATCGAGTTCAAAAAAGCTTCCGCGACACATGTATCAAGCATGTATCTCACACACAGGTATACATGTGATACACAATTGATACAAATATGATACATATGTGATACACAGTATGATACACATATCATTTTTTTCATATTCAGTTTTCACTTCGAATTTTCAATTCGAACCACCTCAAAATTTCACCAAATCATCCCAAAACCGAGATTCAAGCTCCTTAAGATGTACCCAATCTATTCTAATAACACCTTATCACGACCTGAAATTCCCACCTTCGGGACCGTGATGGCACCTAACATTTCACTTGATAGGCAAACCAACGTTAGAATAATATTATCCATTTTAAAATAATTTTAAAATTTATTAATAACAAAGAAACAAATGTGGAAGTAAAGTCTGAAATGTAGTGAATAATTCATAAAAATAAAGGTGTCTAAATATCATCCCAGAATTGGTGTCACAAGTGCACGGACTTCTAGAATAATACAAGTAAAGGTCTAAATAAAATGAAGCTTTCTGAAAACAAACACACAGCTAAAGTAAAGTAGACGGGAACTTCAGAACTGCGGACACCGTGCAGTTATACCCCAAGTCTCCTCTGGTAACTGAAATCCGAGCAAGTCTATGGTACGCCGCTGGGACCACTCCGAAATCTGTACAAGAAGTACAGAGTGTAGTATCAGTACAACCGATCCCATGTACTGGTAAGTGCTGAGCCTAACCTCGACGAAGTAGTGACGAGGCTAAGGCATGTCACTTACATTAACCTGTACGCAATAATAGTAATAACCACAATAATATAATTAAATCAGGTAACTCATTTCTAATAGTTGAAGCCAACTCAGCAGTCATCATCAATTATTATTTCAATCAATTTCCGTTTCAACGAGCAACCCGCTCCCATAACATAGTCATTTTCAATCCTCCCAAATATATAATTTAATCAAGTATATATAGACTTTTAAATAAGTCTTTTGTGGAGAGCAACTCGATCCCCCAATATGGACTTTTAAACAAGTCCGTTGCGCCGTGCAACCCGATCCCCCAATATGGTTTTTTAATAAGTCTGTTGCGTCGTGCAACCCAATCCCCCAATATAGACTTTTAATAAGTCTGTTGCGGCGTGCAATCCGATCCCTCAAGAGAATTAATAAAACCCAAAATCTAC
>AWOL01S0007719.1:17070-42070 GCA_000715115.1 Nicotiana otophora
AGTGTAGTATCAGTAAAACCGATCCCATGTACTGGTAAGTGCTGAGCCTAACCTCGACGAAGTAGTGACGAGGCTAAGGCATGTCACTTACATTAACCTGTACGCAATAATAGTAATAACCACAATAATATAATTAAATCAGGTAACTCATTTCTAATAGTTGAAGCCAACTCAGCAGTCATAACCAATTATTACTTCAATCAATTTCCGTTGCAGCGTGCAAACCGCTCCCACAATATATTCATGTTCCATCCTCTAATATATTTATTTTAATCAAGTATATATACATACTTTTAAATAAGTCTGTTGCGGCGTGCAATCCAATCCCCCAATATGAACTTTTTAATAAGTCTGTTGCGGCGTGCAATCCGATCCCCCAATATAGACTTTTAAATAAGTTTGTTGCGGCGTGCAATCCGATCCCCTAATATAGACTTTTAATAACTCATAAATGTAATAAAAATTACTCCAATAAATACCACGTCCCATGAGAAACTATTAATCATCAAGATACACAATAATTATAATTTATTTATGAACAAACAATGGCAATTAGTAATTAATTGTGAAAATCGTAGAGAAAATAAGTAATTTAATATTTAATATGCTAATGTCAAGTAACAATTGACACATAATTCAAGTATCATGTAGCAATTATTGTAGGAATTTCAGAATTTATATTTGACAAAGAATAGAAGAGAAACAATTATCATAACAATTAGTTCGTGTATTAAAATAAATTTAGGATTTTCAAATAATTATGCAAATAATTAATTTGACGACGTATAGACACTCGTCACCTCGTCTATACGTCGTTCACATGCATTTCACATAAAAAATAATTTAAGGGTTCTATTCCCTCAATTCAAGGTTAATCACGACACTTACATCGCTTTACAATTCCAATCAATTACTCGACCACAACTTTTTCTTTTAAATTTGTCTCCAAAATCTTCAAATCTATTCACAAACAATTCGTTATACTCAATACGAATCATAGGAATTAATTCTATATGAATTTACTAATTTTTCGAATAAAACTCCGATATTTATTTTAATATTTGACAGTGGGACCCACATATCAAATCCCAAAAACACTCGCAAAATATGAATACCCCGTTCCTCTACGAGTTCAACCATACAAAATTTATCCAATTCCAATATCAAATGGACCTTCAAATCTTAAATTTTCGTTTTTGAAAGATTTTATAAAAATTCCAATTTCTTCCATCTAAAGCCGAAATAAATGATGAATATAAATATGGATTTATGAAATATAATCACTTTTGGTTATAGAACACTTACCCAATTCAAAGTCGTGAAAAATCGCTTTGGAATCGCCAAAATCCGAGACTCAAAACTCAAAAATGAGTAAAAATGGCTAAAAGCTGATTTTATGTGTTCTGTCGAGTATTTTCGCTTCTGCGGAAATTTGACCGCATCTGCGGTTTCGCTTCTGCGAAAAATTGCCGCAGGTGCGGTTTCTGCTTTTGCGAAAAACTGACCGCAGGTGCGATTTCCGCTTCTGCGGGAAATTGACCGCAGGTGCGATTACATTAGAAGGCCAAAAATTCAGATTTTTCCTTAAGTCCAAATTTTGATCCGTTAATCATCCGGAATCCACCGGAGCCCCGCGGGACCTCAACCAATTATAGCAACTAAATATCATATGAACTTAGTCGAGACCTCAAATCATATCAAACAGCGCTAAAATTACAATTCACACCTCGATTCGAACTTTGAGTTTTAAACTTTTCAATTTGCAAATGTCATGCCGAAATATGTTAAATGAATCCGGAATGACTTTATATTTTGCACATAAGTCATAAATGACATAACGGAGCTATTCTAATTTTCAGAATCGGATTCCGGTCCCGATATCAAAAAGTCAATGCCGTGGTCAAACTTGGAAATATTTAGCCTTTAAATTTCTAGTTTCTTTTAAATAGTTATAACTTGAGCTAGAGACCTCCAAATTAAATTTCGGGCATACGTCCAAGTCCCAAATCACGATACGGACCTACTGGAACTATCAAAATACTGATCCGGATCCGTTTGCTCAAAATGTTGAGCAAAGTCAACTCAGTTGAGTTTTAAGGCTCTATTTCACATTTTAATCCATTTTTCACATAAAAACTTTCTGAAAAATTATACGGACTGCGCACGCAAGTCGATGAATGATAAATAGTAGTTTTTGAGGTCTTAGAACACAGAATTACTTATTAAATTTAAAGATGACACTTTGGGTCATCACAAACCTACTCAAAAGAAAGGAAAATTTGACTTTTGTTTTTGCTACAAATAGCTAATTGGCTAATATTAATAATATTTGACTAATATTAGTAATATTTTATGAATTAGTCAATTTTAATAATGAGCTACTTATAAATAGATATAACTGGTAGTTTCCCATAAAATAAACTAAACACTCCACCCAAATAAAGTTATGACCTAGTATTTCGGCATGGGCATTACTCTTTCGGTGAATGTAGCTTTTCGGTGACGGGTTCAATTGAACCCATAATTTTCAATACGGAGTATAGATTTATATGCAAAAACCTATTAAAATTTTATCAAATATTATATTTGAACCCATAACTTTAACAGTACAATAAGTTTAATGCTAAAAATCTTAAACAATGTAATAAATTTAAATTTTAGGTCCGCATCAATTCTCTTCCATGTAGTAAGCAACCCATTTTCATGTTTGAACCTCCCCCCCCTCCCCCCACAAAAAAAAATGATTCGTGACTCATTTCAAGTTTGTTATTTTAGCGGTGGAACAATTTATCCTTTAAATTGGTCTCTATACAAAAGAATCAAATGAAAAAAATAAATGTAAAATCTCAAACCTCAAAGGAGTTATTCTAGGGTGAAGTATACAAAAAACCCTTAAAGTAGATGGTTTTGAATTTTAGTCCTTATTTGTTCTATGGACAGAACTTTAAGTTTAACAAATGATGTCATTTGCTTACCGCATGAATATTACTTCTAATTTTTTAACTTGAAATTTTGCCCATAAAGCAAGTAATAGTCAAAAGTTAAAAACCACCTTAAAAAGTATCTCTACATTTTTTTGTTAATTCTATCGAGGCAAACCAAGGCGAAAGAGGTCCATGGAGAAAAAGAAGAGTGAGATAAGCATCTAGTCGCATCACATTGAAGTTCAAATGAAGTAAAGTTTTTCCAAGTTTCGCAAACTCTTTTATTATATTATATTACATTTATCTTTTATTTAAGGAAAACAAAAGGGATAAACTTTTTTGCATAAATTATACTTGTAGATTGCTGGTGCAAGCAAAGGAAAGCCAAGTTTATGATTGAAAAATTTAGAAAAAGGGTCTTGAGTGAGACACAAGGGATATGGTTATTCCCTCCCTAGTTGCTTTCTTCTTCAACAAGTCGCAGGAACTTAATAATTAACGTACCACGTCTTGTAGATTATTCCTAAGATTGCAAAAGCAAGTACTTTATATAAAGAGGAACAAATGGAAGGACTTGTTAATTTCGGCTGAGATAAAAATAGAGTAAGAGCGTGACATCTGTCTATCTATTTTTGTAGGAGTTATTTAACACTCTTTTGCTTTTGAAATGCCTCAAAATACATAACACAATATCTTGTCATTAATTTATGTAATTTTCAACAATTTATGGTTGTTTAATTGATTTTACTTTCAAGTTAATTTTAATCATTATTTTAACATTGCTTTCAACATTACTTATTTAATATAAAATTCAAATTAATGTTTTATATTTCCTGCTCTGAAATGAAACAGGAGAGATGGTGAGGTTTTTCCTTTTTATTTTTCCTGTCTTGTTTTAGCTTTTAAGCTCTTCTACTGTACTATTGTGCTTTATTTTTCTTATCCAACCTTTTACCTTAAGCTTCTTTAGTTGCGAATTGCTTGAGCAAATAAAAAAATAAGTTCGCGAGGAAGGAAAGAAATATATTATTCATCTGGGAGCTAACATTGCTTGTCAGTTTCGCGATTCAGTACAGAAAGTATATTAAATTTTAAATTCCTGATTTATTAAATTGAGCAATATTTCTACGGGCTGTAGCCAGATGGTAAAACTTACTCTAGTTATGCAACATTAAAATGAACCTTCTTATCTTGTGAAAATTAGAATGTAATGTAAGTTATATATATCCACAGTATAAAGATTATTTATTTACCTTCCCTAGAGTATGGTATGGGCACTCACTACCCTTCTCAATTCCCCACTTGTGAAACTTCATTGGGTTTGTTTTTGTTGTTGTTATAAAGATTTTTTATATGTAATTGTAACAACTTATAGCAGATTAATTTTAGTTTTTTTTACTTTTAGCCCGCGCCAAAAACTATTTATATTTGGTAGCCGACAAAGTGTATAAAATTTGTATAATTTTTGTATATAACATATATAATGTATATATATACAAAAAGTATACAAAATATATATATATATATATATATATATATATATTCGGCTATTATTTTGAGAGCAACTATACAATATCATTTTTTCATTAATTTTTTATCACAAGATTAATTAATACTCTTATAAAAAATTATATTTATTAACCTTATAAGTGATTTGATCGTGCAAAATAATTTACATTTTCAATATATATTGTTTGACCAAAAGGTGTAACCTTTGGCTCAAATAATTAAATTTTTGTACTAAGGGACTAAACCTAGTTAACAATAATATTTCTAGATACGAGTTCTGAAAGCGTGACTAACGCTGGACAAATCTGGTAGAAATATAATAATGGTATGCAACAATCATCCCAAGTAATGTGAGTAATAATATAGCATTAAATAGCAACGAACAATAATAAATGATATTTAAGTAAATAAAAGGAATGATTCACCAAATAAAGGAGGAACTAAGTAGTTATTCCTCCTGACAATGATAGATGACAGACAAATCCTTGAATGTTCGAATTATCCTAGGATCACGTGAAAATATGGAATAATATAGATAAGAATCTTGGTGAAAAGGTGGTGTTTGTATCTTAATAAAAGAGAGAGAGAGAATCTTTTGTCAAAGTGTGTTATTACAAAATGAATATTACATGCCTCACATTATTGGCCGCTTTTCTTATATGTATGAGACATATTTGTAACAAATCCTAACATTACAAACTGGAGAGAATATTCGCTAGAATATTCCTTTTAATATCTTATTTCGAAAACTAGTCGTTACACCTTCATCAGTAATGCTCGACCTCGACCATTATCGTCATCTCGACCACGACTCCCGTTGATTCTTCGGCTGCGAGTATTTCTGCTTCCTGGCCTACCTCGACTAATGACGACTCGAGACTGCCTCCTTCTGGGTAATAATATTTCAAATACTATCAGGCAGATTTCGACCCATACGGCTAGTCCCTCCGCTTTTTGAGGCCGGCTTCAGGCGGGCTTGATGAGCGGATTCTGTTCGTGTCCAGATGATTGGACGAGTGGGAAACGTGGCCTTTCATGAGCCGCAACTTGTAGGGTTACGTTGTTCCTAGATCAAAGTGACATCATGGCGTCATACGTCATTATGGTGTGTTTTCCTGATGCGTTGCGTCGTTTCGTGTGCGTCTGTTGGTTGGATATGTCGCTTCGATGATAGTGCTAAGTAATGATGACCTAATTTCTCAGTTTCGATGCCTGAGCTCTTATAAATAGGGATGTGAAGACACACACTCAAGTTTTACAGATTTTCCATATCGAAACCTTGTGCCTTCTTCTTCTTATTCTATTGTTGTGCATCTTCTTTACCTGCCCTAGCGATCCCTGTTGTTTTTAACTCCCCCTTACTTTGAATACTCCCCCTTTCATTAGAACTATGTCTAACGTATCTTCTGATCCCAGTGAAGATAGTTACCTGGTTCCCTTAGCGATGGTTTTCCCTCCTCACGTGGAGGGCGTCTCTATATCCATTGAGGACGAGAACTTCCCTACGATGAGGAGATAGTTTCTCTTGGTGAGAAAGTCAGGTCTGATTTTACAAAGGCACCTGAAACTGAGCCCGGAATCTCCAAGTCGGCGATGAAGGAGGCCAATTTATTAGAGATTAGGGCTAAATTCGGCATTCCCACTAGCATCGAGTTGCTCCCTGACGGGCGGGATATGGTACAAGTCCACCGCCCCGGGTACTGTGTGTTCTATGCTTACCCCTTTCATATCGGCTACACTCTTCCCCTTCTTCCATTGGCGGAGGAGTTTTGTCGTTTCTATGGCGTTTGCCCGGCTCAGCTCGCACTGCATCTCTATAAGACCATAAGGATGCTTACTAAGTTTGTGGAATTGGCCGGGGGTGAGATCACACTATGGCATTTGATGCATCTCTTTGCCCCTAGTTTCTTTAGGGGGACGATGTTAAACCTTCACCGCCGAGGGGAAATATGCCCGGTGGTGAAGATGGATGACAAGGATAACCGTCAGTTCTGGCACAGTTTTTTCTTAGTTAGGACCGAGGACGTGGTGACCAATGTAGATGGCTTCCCTAAAACTTGGAATTATACTCGTAAGCGTCTAACCTCTCTTAGTTGATGCATTTGATTTACTTCACTTGGTCGTGGGTTCTAATCTCTTGTTCTTTTTTATGCAGCCAAGACTATGCCCCCTCCTTTGGCCGGGGACATTTTTGATTGGGTCGGCCGGCTCTTCGTGAGTGGCCGAGCTTTTTCAAGAAGATTGGGCCTGCTCTATCCTTAACCGGTGAGTTTCTTTATTTTGGCCTGTTAATCGCTTACCTTTTGTAGTTTACTCTGGTTGACCCTTTTTTTCTTTTTGGTACTTCTCTTAAAACCAGCTTGAGGGTCTTTGAGGAAGCCGAGAGCTCCCCCACCTGCATTCCGTAAGAGGAAAGCTTCTACCTTGTCGGTTTCTGCCACTTCTACGACCACAGTTGATTCTGGTCGCTCCACTATCCCACCCGCCGCTTCAGCATCAATTTCTCCTTTAACTGCGGATACTTCGACTTCCCCTTTGTACTGTCTTGTGGACGAAGAGGAGGAGTCGCTGCCAGGTGACTGAGACTTGATGCCCCGCAAGAGGAGATCGATGGATATTGGTGACCGGTTTGCTCGTGCCATGGACTCTGCGATGGATGACTTTACTCTTTATGAGATAACGACCATTGTCCTTGAGGACGATGTCAGACTGGCGTCTAAGGTTCCAAGATCGGCAGAGGCTGACGAAGGTATGTTTATCCCCTCTGTGATGACGGAGGCCGAAGGGCCAGCCGCCGGACTTTCTAATCCTTTGTGGGAAGAGGGGCCATCGATTTCGAAGCCAACCGATGATACTTCTTTGCCGGCCGATGGGAGAGACAAATGTGTTTCCGAAGATGGTTATGAGACGGGTTTAGACGTTGATGTCGCTGAACTGAGGATGATGAAGGAAGGGTTTACCTAACTCGAGGTGAGTTTGGAGAGGTCTACGAGGACCATTGCGATCCCCATGGATCGTGATTTGTTAAAGAATACGGAGAACGTAATCCCTTCCCTCGGCCCTCTTTGCTCCGACATAGAAGGAGAAACCCTTGGAGAACTGGACGATGTTACTCTGTCGAGGAGTATAGCCGACCTTGCCCTAAGGGTGAGTATTTTAGGGCTTTATTTTTCTTATTGTAGTGTTGTTTTTTTTGTTAGTGTTTTGCCCTTGTTAGGGGAGATGTTCTCACTTTTGCTTTCCTTCTTTTTCTTATGATTGCATACCGTGATCTTGGATATTGAGACCGCTCGAAGGGAGGATAGGCGTAAGAAAATATTTTAGAAGTTGGAGCGCAAGTACTTTGAGTACCGCGGTAAGTACCGGGAGATTCGCAGGCATTTTGGTGAGGGCGGTAACTTGTGGGCCCTTCGTGATGAGTTGAAGGAGAAGGATGATGAGCTGGTGAGGGTAATCCAGAAGTGTAGTGTTCTAAGGAGGAAGAGCTAGAAGTCAGTAAAGGGTTCAAAGCCCAGTGCAGCGATCTCCACGCTCAGGTGGTTTCGCTGCGTGCCCAACTTTAGAAGTGTCAATTTAGAGTGGATTCTCTAATGGTGAAGTCGACGAGAAGGCAGAGGATCTTGAAAAGGCGAAGTTCGCTCGGTCGGAGGCTTTGAGAAAGGCGGAGGTTCTTGAGGTAGTCATTCGGACTCTCCGTTCTGAGCGAGAGAATGACTTGGAAACGACGAGGCTTAAAGAAGAGCGGATTGATGAGAGGATTGGAGAGTTGGAGAAAGAGACATTTGGCCTCTACGATTGAGTGTTTGCTCTTGTGGCCGAGAAAGCCTGATTACTAGCGCAACTGTCCTCCTACTATACTTCAGATTTTCCTAATGTTTTTCGAGAATTGTACAAGGAGTGAATTCATGTTGAGGCCCAGTTAGATGTTTTTCGAGATTTGCATACGGCAGGATCCATTTCTGAGGCCGCCCTAGAAGATGCTCGTGTTAAGGCTCGCGTAGCTCGAGTCGCTTGTGGGTATGACCCCGCTATGCCAGAGGCCGTCGAGGACAAGGAGAATGAAGGTGTAGAACGGCTAGAGTAGAATGCCTGGTATGACGCTGCATATCCTGAAGGCGAAGGCGGCGATGGCAAGGGTGTTGAAGGTCAAGGGGGTGACGTTGTTGAGGACCACGTCGGCGGGGGTGTCGAGGGCCGTGATGGTGGTGGCCAGTAGTTCTTTTTTGATTTTTGTATATTTTTACAAGTAGTTGGCAGCGTCTTTATGAGCCTTTGTAAAACATATTTCAAGTATGAAATGCCAACTTCGTTATTTGCATCTGATTCTCTTCCTGCGGTTCATTTTTGCATTTGTATGTATTTTAATTCTGTCGCTTGGTTGCTTTGATTTTTTGATCGTGATCACTTAATGGCGAATGGCGGCTAGAGGTTGTTGGGCGTTTGTTCGAACAAGGTGTTAATTATGGCCGAGGCCCGGTAGGTGTTAGTTCAAACAAGGTCAAATATAACCTAAGTAATTACGGCTGAGGGCCAATAGGTGTCAGTTCGAACAAGGTCGAGCATAACCTAAATATTTTTATGGCTGAGGGCCGGTAGGTGTTAGATCGAACAAGGTCGAACATAACCTAACTTTAACTATGGACGAGGGTTGGTAGGTTTTACTTCGAATATAAACTAAGTTTAATTATGGCTGAGGGCCGGTAGGTGTGTCACGACCTGAACCAAAGGGTCATGACGGGAACCTGGTGCCTTACTCAACCGAGTACTAGCGTAACATATCTTTCTTATCGTACTGTCATTGGTAACTGGGCCAACATGGCCACAACTCGTAATGTATAAATATAAGTGGGAAAGAACTTTATCAATGAACTATCTTTCTTAAAACATGAATACATATGGGCTGCCAAGGCCTCTGACATACTGTACAAAATGAACCTCTGTCTACAAAGCCTCTAATAGTATTAGACATCAAATGGGACAAGGTACCGGCCTACTCATAAGTCTTTAGCAAAATTCTGACACGATGACTCATAGACTCGGCTGCACTCCGAATGAGGTAGAGTCTTACCGATCCTTTGCTGAATGCTAACCTCGTCTACTATGAGGGCTCGTCAAACTGATTGTCGATACCTGCAGGCATGAATGCAGCGTCTCAACAAAAGGACGCCAGTACGAAGAATGTACCGAGTATGTAAGGCACATAAATAAGTATATGAAAGACATGGAAGAAGCATGGAGTAAATGACTCAACCTGTAAGTCTGGATAACTCTATAAATCATGAAATACCTATAGTGTCATGCATATGCGTACGAATGTCATGTCATGTATAGGTACATGTATTCATAACATCGTCAAATCTCTGAGGGCATCCCATCATATCATCTTGGCCACTGTGGGCAAAATCATCAACGTATACCAGCTGATCAGGTGGTGGTATGTATATAACGCCGTAACCTTTTCCCATATCCCATATACATATAATATACATATATACGCATATATAATACAATCTTGTCATGGGTCAATGTACATGTATAAATGAATGCAATGCATGAGAAATACGTCAATAAAATCTCTCACAATGTCATATGACCATTATGCCTTTGAGTAATATCATGAAGTAAACGTTTTTCAACTTACGTATTTTTTTCTGAGATCCATGAGCAGAAGATGTAATAATAAAACACATAGGAATTCAAGAACATAGGCACCTCTAATACTCTTATGAGTAGAGTCATTTATGGAAGTTGTGCATTTTCTCGTTTCGTTTGTGTCGTATAGATCATGGCAAAAGGAAAGAAGGGATAGCCTTAACATACCTTTCTTGGATTTCTTTAGTAACCACAACGACAGCCCTTCCAACACACGTTAATCAACGAGAGATGACAATAACGCAACAACAATGGATTGGCGGTACGCTTGTAGAAGGTCGTTGATGATGGAGTGTACTTTTGTTTCCCTCTTTTAAACTTCCTTCCACTTTACATTAATACGAAGTAACTTCGATCCGCTAACAACCATAGGGAATCGATATTAGAATCGTAAAATTGATGGGAGAATCAAGTAGAGAAAGCTTAATCTTTTCTTACCTTAAATAGCAAAAATATTTCTTCCCTTAATGTCATGTTGTTCATCTTGCCATTGTTGCATTACGTTGCTGCTCCTTTAGCAAACAATGCTATAGTAACTTAGTAATAGAGACCTTGTTCAACTTTCCCCCCAAAATGAACTAATACATCCCACTTTGTCATAATCTTCATCCGTATTGTTGTAGTAATTTTACAAACTCATAAGCCTTTCTCTTTTGTGAATTTAGAGAAGCCTTTATAGAATCTTTCAACCCAAAAATGAGATAAGGTGCACATGGATAGTGCCACCACCTCCTTAAGTATAAGATTAGTTGGTAATTTGGTGCCATATCTTCATAATCCTATGTGGATTGTTGTCCCCCCCTAATAATTATCCAAATCTCACTTAAATAAGTATCCACAGCCTTTAATTAATTTGGTTAATCTCTCACTAAACCAATAATTAACCAATTACCCATATAATCAAGAATTATCTCAAGTTACTCAAAATACTACTCACTTTTAATATACTTTATACATCTTACTATCATGGTCATGTGCTACCTTGTATGGCACTAGTCCATAATTACGGGGTATTATAGCTTGGACCGTATTTTATCCCCAAATTATCAAATTTCGACGAAACTCATTTTCTTTGATTTGCTTACCCTCTCACCTTTACGAATTTACTTATCATTTGTTTGAAATAGCGTAATACTTATAATCCCAAAGTAATCTCATTCCCGAACTTACGTCGATTAACTTATGATGAAACTTTAACGTACGAAAATGCGGGATGTAACATCTTATTTCCGAGCTTTCATCAATTTACTTATGGCATACTTTTACGTACGAAAACATGGGGCATAACATCATTCCCCCCCTTTGGAACATTCGTCCTCGAATACTGAGTGATGTACTTATCATTTTCATAACATATGGCTCTTGCAAATACTTATTGCTCTCCTTGCCATTTAGGCAACTGTTCTGTGAATAAATCCAAAGGCTAAGGTATTCCCCTGTTTAGGACTCTTTCTCATACCATGACTTGTGGTCAAAATCCCTCCAATCTCGTAACTGTTGCTACCTTCTATCATGTAGCAATGTACGACTCTGAACTTGTAAGTGCGCCTATGCGACTCCTTTTTTCCTTTTTCCTCTGATTTTTAGCCATTACTGAAGTTCTTCGCTCGCTTTACCATACTTTAGCTTGCGACCTACACATATTCTTATACTACTTGAAACCTTTCTTCAACTTGCTTGCACCATAGATTTCCTTATGTTATTTTGGAACATAAAGCGAGACATCACATCGTCTCAAATTCTTCTTTTACTCTCTTAACTAGACCTCTCAATACCTAGAAACCATTGGCTGGAAGATATGCCACTGACGACGCCTCTATCATTCCTGGATATTGAATCCCTGCTCTTCTAGCCTTCTATCCGAAGTATGGACTATTCACAACCTTCTGCATTTGAGTATCTCGTACGTTGTTCACTTTTACCTTACTTATCTTAAAATATCGCCTCACATCTTCTATCTCTTTCATAACCTCCCTTCCACATAGGTATAATTCACATCCAACACTTGAAGCTCTATTATAATACTTGCACCTCTAGTGCATACACAATCCGGTGGGAGCTTAATACTGACTTCTTAGACCCATGGACGCTATGGAATATCCATGACACAATCTTCTAACAATTCAATCCTTTGTTTATGACCTGGGCTCAATTCTTTCTTTTAACTTATACCGAAGTCTTCTACGGCTGTATGATTGTTAACATATATGATGCATGGATAATACTCCAAAATCTTGAGTGCGCTTATAGCGTAACTAACTCTAGATCATTGATCGAATAATTCCTTTCATTCCTTCTCAGCTTTCTTTAAACGTAAGCTAATACTTTTCCTGGTCTTTCTGCCCTCTTGTTGCGTGCATACTTAGCTTATCTGAGTTCCCACACATGTCGGAATTTTTGTGCAACTCATATGGTCTCGAATATTACTTTCGATTTTACTCTCCGCTCATTAGCTATGGTAGGTGCCACTTTCTTTTGGAGTGCATACAATTTTATAGTGAGACTGTTGTTACACGACCATTTCCTCTTTAGGTAACTGTGCTTAGGTTGAAGCCTTATTCCTTATTTTCTCAACTAGTCTTTTATTGTAGTATTTAGGGAGGACCCTATGACTCTTGTAAAGCTGCGAGCTTATTACATCGTATACTCAATGGAATTTTTGAGGTCTTTTCTCGCCTATAATTATATGTAGTTACTTACCTCCACGCTCTTGTGCTTGTAGGGTTGCTTCTGAACTTGATATTTGACTGTCTTCCCAGTGGGACTCTTTTTTATTTCCATAATACTCATACAGTATCTTTAACTACCCCAACTCCTATCTGAATATTTTTCAATGTCACCATGTCATATCTGTGAGATCGAATTCCCCATGTTGGGGTTCACCCTGTTTATCTTGCATGATCTATTGATTTGTCTGTATCCTCTTATCTAGCCATAACTAGGCTCTTCCTGAATAAACTACTAACCACTCGTTGGTCCACTCTCATATCAATATTCCGTGTAATCTTTCTAGGGTTATTTCCTTTATCTTAACTTACCTCTCGCATTGGCTCCTTATTTACCAATAACATCCCAGGCAGGAACTCTTACTTCCTTTCCTTGACGTCGTGTTTACATAATGTTCTGGAATCGTAGCATATCTGTAGGATTTGAATGAGTGCAATCTCATCCCTTTCTCATTTTTATCGCATTCTTTCTTTACCATTCCATAGTTACTAGAACCACTTAATTCTGACTTAGTGCCACATCACTCCATATTCCCCCTCTTTAGGGGAGTACTAAGATTTAGTACTACGACGATCTACCCATAGATGTTTTACCTCTTCTTCTTTGGCGTCTTTTCACATCATCGATGACCCTTACTCACCTTGATGTAATCCTTCTGTACCAAGGATAACGAAATTCCTTACTTACGAGGATGATACTTTGTATAACTGGCACATGCAGTCACTTAAGCTTAACTTTGTTCGCATTGCTTGCCTTAGGGAAGCGTCTTCCTGAATAACCTTTAAAGGTTATTCTTCTGTCGTCCATTCTATTATCGCCGGAATAAAATCTGAAATTCTCATGATGTCGATCATTATCAAATCACTCAGTCCCTAATTCAGGTTTAGTTTATCTTGTTCACCAGCCCATACCGATTTCTATTATTCTGGGGTCTAGTTTTTTCTTTTGGTAATTACGTTAGAGTCACAAACTTATTTTTCAAAATGAGAATATGACTTTATGGCCTATATTCTTTTGTTGTCTCAAGGTCTGTCACCTCTCGTCTTTTCCTTCACTTGACTATAGACTCTGTAATACTGTCATCTTTTTGATCTACCGTTGTCATCCATGTATCATATATTACTCATAATGCTTCATTGACTCTCTTCTTATTTCCCGCTAGCATTTATGTCTATCACTTTATTCTGAAAACTTCAATAAGACATTCCTTTGCTTTTATCTCCCCTTTGCTCCATCCAGTGGCTCTTTGGGTTGCTCAACGTTCTCGCTCTACTAGGGACGGGAGCCACACTAAGGTAATATTCATCCTTTCAAGGCTTTCAGTGCCTATCTTTATAGTACTCATATCTAGCTATACTATTTTAGAGTGTACCATCTGGGTGTCTCACAAGGAGATATATTAGCACATTTGCAATATCCTTCGGAAATGTCAACTAACGCAAACAATCCATTCACCATTTTGGGTTACTCTAACCCCAGTCGGATCCTGATATCCCGTCCTTCTCTTAAACTATACCTGTTAGCTCCCATGGGGCATAATTGAGATGGGTATGGCTAATTGTACATACCTCTCTTACAATTGAAGGTAACTCAGAATGCTTATATCTCTCTTCCTGAATGGTAAATAATGATAATCTTCATTAATTGGGTATGTTGTATCCTTATTCTCCTTGCTTAATTTACTTGTTGAAACTTGTGTCTATCTTCCAATTCCTTTTTACCATAAGAGTGGATAAATATTCTTGCCTTAAAGCTCCTTATCAAGAACCTTACACATTTTAGTACACGCATGATCTGCTACAGACCTCACATTTACTCATCATAAGCATAATGCAAAATCGAGTTCCTCTGACTCAAAACTCTTCACCCTCCACATGTAATCTCTTACCAATTGTCTTTCTGGATGTAGGTATCGTTGTATTATGAATAAAATTGAATTTAGAAGTTTGAATTCTTACAACTGATCTCTACCACACAATCTAGAGTAAGAAGAAAGAGTGACAGTCCTAAATGCCATATAGCCTCTTGCTTATAAGTGTGGTGCACAACACACCCATAAACAAGAATCTACTAGACATGGCTTATAGACATCCTAGGACAGAACTGCTCTGATACCACTTTTGTCACGACCCAAACCGAAGGGTCATGATGGGAACCTGGTGCCTTACTTAACCGAGTACTAGCGTAACATATCTTTCTTATCGTACTGTCATTGGTAACTGGGCCAACATGGCCACAACTCGTAATGTATAACTATAAGTAGGAAAGAACTGTAACAATGAACTATCTTTCTTAAAACATGAATACATATGGGCCGTAAAGGCCTCTGACATACTGTACAAAATGAACCTCTGTCTACAAAGCATCTAAGAGTATTAGACATCAAATGGGACAGGGTACCGGCCTACCCATAAGTCTGTAGCAAAATTCTGACACGATGACTCATAGACTCGGCTGCACTCCGAATGAGGTAGAGTCTTACCGATCCTTTGCTGAATGCTAACCTCGTCTACTATGAGGGCTCGTCAAACTGATTGTCTATACCTACAGTCATGAATGCAGCGTCCCCAACAAAAGGACGTCAGTACGAAGAATGTACCGAGTATGTAAGGCACATAAATAAGTATATGAAAGACATGAAAGAAGCATGGAGTATATGACTCAACCTGTAAGTCTGGATAACTCTATAAATCATGAAATACCTATAGTGTCATGCATATGCGTATGAATGTCACATAGGTACATGAGTTCATAACATCATCAAGCCTCTTAGGGCATCCCATCATATCATCTTGGCCACTGTGGGAACAATCATCAATGTATACCAGTTGATCAGGTGGTGGTGCGTATATAATGCCGTAATCTTTTCCTATATCCCATATACATATAATATACATATATACGTGTATGTAACACCATCTTGTCATGGGTCAATGTACATGTATAAATGAATGCAATGCATGAGAAGTAAGTCAATAAAATCTCTCGGAATGTCATAAGACAATTATGCCTTTGAGTAATATCATGAAGTAAACTTTTTTCAACTTACGTATTTTTTTCTGAGACCCATGAGCAGAAGATGTAATAATAAGACACATGGGAATTTAAGAACATAGGCACCTCTAATACTTTTATGAGTAGAGTCATTTATGGAAGTTGTACATTTTCTCGTTTTGTTTGTGTCGTATAGATCATGCCAAAAGGAAAGAAGGGATAGCCTTAACATACCTTTGTTGGCTTTCTTTAGTAACCGCAATGACAGTCCTTCCAACACACGTTAATCTACGAGAGACGACAATAACGCAACTAAAATGGATTGGCGGCAAGCTTGTAGAAGGTCGTTGATGATGGAGTATACTTTTGTTTCCTTCTTTTAAACTTCCTTCCACTTTACATTAATACGAAGTAACTTCAATCCGCTAACAACCATAGGGAATCAATATTAGAATCGTAAAATCGACGGGAGAATCAAGTAGAGAAAGCTTAATCTTTTCTTACCTTAAATAGCAAAAACATTTCTGCCCTTAATGTCATGTTGTTCATCTTGCCATTGTTATATTACGTTGCTGCTCCTTTAGCAAACAATACTATAGTAACTTAGTAATAGAGACGTTGGTCAACTTTCCCCCAAAATGAACTAATATATCCCACTTTGTCATAATCTTCATCCGTATTGTTGTAGTAATTTTACAAACTCATAAGCCTTTCACTTTGTGAATTTAGAGAAGCCTTAATAGAATCTTTCAACCCAAAAATGAGATAAGGTGCACATGGATAGTGCCACCACCTCCTTAAGTATAAGATTAGTTGGCAATTTGGTTCCATATCTTCATAATCCCACGTGGATTATTGTCCCCCTAATAATTATCCAAATCTCACTTAAATAAGTATCCACAACCTTTAATTAATTTGGTTAATCTCTCACTAAACTAACAATTAATCAATTACCCACATGATCAAGAATTATCTCAAGTTACTCAAAATACTACTCACTTTTAACACACTTTATACACCTTACTATCATGGTCATGTGGTACCTTGTATGGCACTAGTCCATAATTACGGGGTATTATAGCTTGGACCGTATTTTATCCCCAAATTACTAAACTTTGACAAAACTCATTTTCTTTGATTTGCTTACCCTCTCACCTTCACGAATTTACTTATTACTTGTTTGAAATAGCGTAATACTTATAATCCCAAAGTAATCTCATTCTTGAACTTACGTCGATTAACTTATGACGAAACTTTAATGTAAAAAATGTGGGATATAACATCTCATTTCCGAGCTTTCATCAATTTACTTATGGCGTACTTTTACGTATGAAAACATGGGGCGTAATAAGGTGTTAGTTCGAACAAGGTCGAACATAACCTAAGTTTAATTATGGTCGAGGGCCAGTAGGCATCAGTTCAATGAGGTCAAACATAACCTAATTGTAATTATGGTCGAGGGTCGGTAAGTGTTCTGATAAGTGCGAAGTTTGTCGAAATCGTAAACTTTAGGCATTGTTGCTTTGATCATACATTTGGAGAAATTTATAAATTTCCAGGCATTGGCTGGCATTCCAGTCCCAATCCCAATCTATCTAGTCCCTTCATTGGTTGAGCTGCAGAGTGCTTGAGAGGTCGAGAAATGAACTAGCCGTCTTGGACCCATCTTTGTGTACTTCGACTTTAAGTGTTCTCTTCGTCGCCTCGTTAAAAACTTCCTTGAGAAAACCTAATTGGGAGAAAATTCAAGTGAGGGTAAAAAGAGTATGACTTGGGGACGCTTTATCTCTTAAAAGTTGAAGTACTTAAGGTGGGTAATATTCCAGTTGTTTGGTAGTAGCTTTCCTTCCATTGTTTCTAGATGGAATGACCCTTTGTTCACTTTTGCCATGATTTTGTTCGAGTCATCCCAATTTGTTCCTAGTTTGCCTTCCTATGGGTCTTTGCTCACTTGTGTTTTAGCTTTAAGCACGTAGTCCCAAACTTTGAGCGGCATAACCTTTTCCCTCTTGTTATAATAGCATTTTGCTTGTTGTTTTTGGGCTATCATCCTTATGTAGGCCATGTCTCTTCGTTCCTCAAGTTCGTCGAGCTCATGCCTTCTGTTTCGTCGTTCCTTGGTCCGCTCTCATGGGAGTACTTTAGGCTGGGCTCTCTGATCTCGACTGGTATTACTGCATTTGTCCCATAGACCAAAGAGTAGGGCGTCTCTCCTGTGCTTGTCTTTGGCATTGTTCGATAGGCCTATAGTACTTCTGGTATATTTCTAGCCACGGTCCCTTAGCATTTTCAAGCTTTTTCTTCATGATATTCAGTATCGACTTGTTGGAAGACTCTGCTTGCCCGTTGCCTGCGGGGGTGATATGGCGTCGAGAGTATCCTTTTGATATGCCATTTCTCAAGAAACTCGATGGTCTTCTTTCACGAAACTGGGTCCGTTGTCGCAGCTGATCTCTTTGGGGAGGCCAAACCGGCATATGATGTTTTTCCATATAAAAGAGATCACTTCCTGTTCATGTATTTGGGCGAATGCTCCTCTTTCCACCCACTTAGAGAAATAGTCAGTTAAAATCAAAAGGAATCGTACGTTACCTCGCCATGCCGGGGGGGTCCACGATATCCATTCCTCATTTAATGAACGACCAAGGTGAGGTGACAGAGTGGAGGTATTCGGCCGCTTGGTGAATCATCGGGACGTACTTTTGGCATTGCTCGCATTTTTTCACGAAGTTTGCAGCCTCCTTTTTCATGGTGGGCCAGTAGTATCCTGACCGTATGAGGCATCTGACCAGAGCCCGATTGCCGGTTTAGGCTCAGACATTTTGCCAGAGGGCCGTCGTACGTCCTCTTATACAGGTCGTTGCGGATGATATTGTACTTGGCCGCTTACCTTCTCAGTTTCTTGGCTTCTTTTTTATCATCTAGGAGTATGTCGTCCTGCAAATATGTAATAATACGATTGCTCCAGTCCCAAGTTAAGCTTACAGTTCTTACCTCAATTTGATCAAGCGATGAGTTGAAGAGGTGGACTACGTTCTTGTCTCCGGTTTCGATGCTTTTGGTGGTTGTGGCCAGTTTAGCAAGGATGTCTGGCTCAGCGTTCTGTACTCGAGGAGTTTGGTCGAGCTAGCATTCGTCTAACTCGGGCAGTAGCTTGTAGATTTCAGTCTGATATTTTTGCAATATTTGTTCTTTGATTTGGTAAGTCTATGTGACTTGGTTGACTACGAGTTGGGAATCACAGCGTAGTTTCAACCGTCTTGCCCCGTACTTGAGTGCTAGTCTCAAACCTGCAATTACGGCCTCATACTCGGCCTCGTTGTTAGTCATATCTAGGCACCTTATGGACTGGCGAATCACTTCGCCTGTTGGGACTTCGAGTACGAGTCCCAGTCCGACCCCTGACGCGTTGGATTCACCATCAGTGTATAGTACCCAGAGGTCCTGTGTTTGGGGGGATGTTTGAGAGGCTTCTCTCTCAACTTCGGGCATTACTTTTGCGCTGAAATTGGCGACGAAGTCAGCGAGCACTTGTGACTTTATCGCTGTTCGTGGATGGTACGTGATATCGTGCTCACTCAGCTCGATGGCCATTTGGCCAGCCTTCCCGATAGCTCGGGTTTATGCAAAATGCTTCTCAGGGGAAGGTCATGACGACCGAGACGGGGTGGCACTGGAAATATGGTCTAAGCTTTCGCGAAGCGGCGATTAAGGCTAGGGCCAACTTTTCGTGGTGAGGATACCTCGTCTCGGCATCGACTAATGTTTTGCTAATATAATAGATGAGGGATTGCATACCTTTGTTTTCTCGAACCAGGACTGCCCTCACAGCTACTTCGGATACATCGATATACGCGAGGAGACGTTCTCTAGGCTCTGGTTTTGAAAGTAGTAGTGGTGACGACAAGTATGCTTTTAATTTCTTCAGGACTTAGACGCACTCTGAAGTCCATTGGAGGCCATTATCATTCTTGATTATGGAAAATAATTTGTGACATCTATCCGATGATCATGAAATGAACCTTGACAGGGCAGCGATCCGGTCAGTCAACCTTTGAACCTACTTTTTAGTAGTCAAGTGTTCTGGTATCCCCTCGATAGCTTTGATTTGGTCAGGAATAACTTCGATCCCCCTCTGTGATACCAGAAACCTAGAAACTTTCCTAAGGCCATGCCAAACACACATTTTCGGGGTTCAGCTTCATTCTATATCGCCTAAGTATGTCTAAAATTTCTCTTAGATGGTCGATATGATCTTCTTTCCTTTTGGACTAGACCAGCATGTCATCTATATATACTTCCATCGTCTTACCGAGTTGGTCCTTGAACATCCTCGTTACCAACCTTTGGTAAGTCGCACCCGCGTTCTTTAACCCGAATGGCAAGACCCTATAGCAGTACGTCCCTTGATGGGCGATGAAAGTGATTTTTTCCTGATCCTCTTCTTCTATGAGGATTTGATTATAACCTAAATAAGCGTCCAAAAAGCTTAGTAGTTCGTGACTGGCTGTTGCATCGATGAGTTGGTCGATATACTTTGGGCATGCTTTGTTTAAATTTGTGAGATCCACACACATCCGACATTTCCCATTCTTCTTCTTAACCATGAACACATTAGCGACCTACTAGGGGTACTTCCACTCCCCGGTAGAGCCATTCTCTAACAGTTTTTCCACTTCTTCATGTACCGCATCATTGACCGCGGAGCTAAACTTACGTCTAATCTGTCTTATTGGGGTGGAATAGGTCGACGTTCGGTTTATGCATGGTGATTTTCTTTTGGATACCCGATATATCTACGTGGCTGAAAGCAAATAAATCCGCGTTAGTAGTTAAGAATTGACGAAATTTACCTGGTTCCTGATGTTTGCAGCTGATGTAAGCTTTCTTGCTGTGGTCGTTAAGGTCTAATTGAACAGGGTCGATGTCTTCTACGGTCGATCCTGCAACTTCATCCATATCAAGGTCTCTGATGACGCCCTCGTTATCGTCATATATCGACCTCGACCCTGTTAATTGCTATGCCTCTTTTTCTTTATCCTTCATTTGTTGAGTGATCGTGCTATCTAGGGCGATGCGGTAGCATTCCTGGGATGTGTGTTGTTCTCCTCATATGCTGAATATTCCCCATGGAGTCGGGACCTTGATGACCTGATATAAGCTGGAAGGGAAGGACCTCATGGTGTGTATCCAAGGTTGCCATATTATGGCGTTGTATGCCGTGTCTTGGTCTATGATGTGGAATGTAGTTTCCTGAGTGACGCCATCGCCCAAGACGGAAAGTGTGATCGCCAGATGTTCGCTCGACTGCATTGTTAAAACCAGGTAGCCTGATGCAGCACGACACTATCTTATCTTCGAGTTTCCTTTGTGCAAGTACTCGAGTATAGATAATGCACGCGCTGCTCCCCTCGTCTACCATAATGCGTCTCACATCGGTATCCGAAATTTGTAAAGTAATAACAAGGGCATCATAGTGAGGGAAAGCCAAATTGTTGGTATCCGACTTATCGAAGATGATACTCTCTTCGAGTTTGTCATACCGTTCGCGGGTGATTGACCGTTTGAGCTTGTGGGTAGTGGTTAACTTCACGCTATTAATGGAAGCATCATCGCCGCCACCGATGATCATGTGAATGGTACGAGTTGGTGAGGGAGGTTTTAGCGGTCCTTGATGTTGTTCATGTCCTCTGATAGAGTTGGTCCTTCCCCAGTCGCTCAGCAACTCTTTGAGGTGTCCTTGCCGTAACATGTTTACGACCTCCTGCCTTAGGGCGATGCAATCTTCGGTTTTGTGCCCTCCTTCTTGGTGGAACTCACAAAGGGTGTCCAATTTTCTGGTATTCGGATCTGACCTCATCTTTTATGGCCATTTAACCTTTGGTCCGAGTTTTTTTCCAGGGCATAGACTATCTTTGTAGGTGACACACAAAAGTTGTGAGCGGATAATAAAGGGGGCATACCTCTTTTGTTCCATTGAGTCCCTATCCTTGATCTAGGCGGGCCTTCTTCATGGTGGGAGGAGGGCGCAACGGGCGCTCTAACATACGGTTGATGCTGTTCCCTGTTAGGTAGCGGAGCTGCAAGGTCTCTTCTGGTATCGTTTCTTCGATCTCTTCTGGGTTCGGCTTGTACCGAGGTCAGTCGATGAGTTGGTCCATTGAGGGCGTCCTCAGCTGCTCGGACCTCGGCACAATATACGTTGTGTATTTCATCCCAAGTGGTTGGGGGGTACTTCATCAGTCGACTTAATAGCTTTTTAGTCGCCCTCGAACCATCCCTGCTCAGCCGGTTCTGGAAGGCTGCGACCGCCATCCCTTATGATACGTTCGGCAAGGTCATCCTTACTCGGTTGAACCGGGCGAGGAAGTCCCTCAATCCCCTCTCCCCGTGACTGTTTAATAGCAAATATGTTGTTCACTCTCACCTCGGCCTTATTGGCCCCAACATGGGCCGTTATGAACTTGTTGGCTATCTCTTCAAAAGTTTCAATGGAGCGTGCAAGTAGTTGTGAATACCATGTTAACTCTCCTCATGTGAGGGTTTCACCGAATATTTTTAACAAAATGGAAGATACTTGTTCTTTGGCGAGGTCATTGCCTTTCAGGTGGTCTTCAGGGTCGGTCGTGCCATCATATATACTAAGGTAGGGTGGCATTTTAAAGGTTTTTGGTATAGCATGTGGGGCGGCATCATCACTATAAGGCTGCTCGACGAATCGGCTGGCATCTCTCTTTGGAAAAAGCTTAGGGGCGCCCGGTAATCGACCATTTCTTGGTGTTCTCTCATTTGGTCCCGGATTGCTTTATTCTCATTCTTCATTTCCTCCATTCTTTTTATAATTCCTGTGAGAGTATAGTCACTTGCACTATTAACGATATTGTGAGTAATACCGGTCATTAGAGAAGGAGGGAGTTGGTTGTGTTGCTCGACTGCTGGTTGTATAACGCAAGTTCTTGCGCTTTCTGTACCCGTATTCCGAGCAGGCTTATGGAGGACGCTAGTTAATGTGTCAGTCAGCCATGCTTCAAGGAGCTTTTTTACAGCTGGGGGCGTCCCCTCTTCTACAGATGTGGAGGCTCTCTTACCAAGAGATTTTGTGATGATGCAGTGAGGATGAGGTGACCCATCTCGCCTAGGGGAGGCATGGAGCGTTGCGTCTCCGTCTGTTGTTTCACAGCTTTCATTGAGGTGTTCATGAGGTTGATTGAGAGGTTACTTATTATTCTCATCCTTTATTCCCTCTTACCTGCCATGTTGGGATTTGTGCACATAAAGAAAAGAGATATTGTTCTTGCTTCTTTTTTTTTACGTTAGTGATCCGTGTTAGTGATAGATTTAGAAGAAACTAAAAATTTAACTAGGAACTCCCCACATAAAGCGCCAAATTGTTTGACCAAAAAGTGTAACCTTTGGCTCAAATAATTAAATTTATGTACTAAGGGGTTAAATCTAGTTAACAATAATATTTTTAGATGCAAGTTCCGAAAGCATGACTAACATTGGACAGATCTGGTATAAATATAATAATGGTATGCAACAATCATTCTAAGTAATGTGAGCAATAATAGAGCATTAAATAGCAACGAACAATAATAAATGGTTTTTAAGTAATTAGAAAAAATTATTCACCTAATGAAGGAGGAACTAAGTGATTATTCCTCCTAACAATGATGAATGACAGACAAATCCTTGAATGTTCGAATTATCCTCGGATCTGGTGGAAAGTATGGAATAATATAGATAAGAATCTTGGTGAAAAGGTGGTGTTTGTATCTTAGTAAGAGGGAGATAGAGAGAATCTTTTGTCAAAGTGTGTTATTACAAAATAAATATCACATGCCTCACATTATTGGCCCCTTTCCTATATATATGAGACATATTTATAACAAACCCTAACAGTACAAATCGGAGAGAATATTCACTAGAATATTCCTTTTAATATCTTATTTCAAAAACTAGCCATTACAGCTTCATTAGTGATGCTCGACCTCGACTATTATCGTCATTTCGACCATGGATCTCGTCGATTATTTGGCTGCGAGTATTTTTGCTTCCTGGCCCACCTCGGCTTATCTTCCATCTTTGGTTCAAATCGAATTTCAAATGGAAGAAATCCAAAGATATTTACAGCCAGATAGATCGCAACAGCACAACTTCCTATATCCACTTATCTTTCAGGAGTATATTTATGCACATGCTCATGATCATGGTTTAAATAGAAATAGGTCGATTTTGTTGAAAACTCCAGGTTATAACAATAAATTAAGTTTCCTAATTGTGAAACGTTTAATTACTCGAACGTATCAACATAATCATTTTCTTATTTCTACTTATGATTCTAACAAAAATTCATTTTTGGGAGAGTTTGTATTCTCAAATGATATCAGAGGGATTTGCGTTTATTGTGAAAATTCCGTTTTCTCTACGATTAATATCTTCTATATCTTCTTTCGAAGGCAAAAAGATTTTTAAATCTCATAATTTACGATCAATTCATTTAACATTTCCTTTTTTAAAGGACAATTTTTCACATCTAAATTATGTATTAGATATACTAATACCCTACCCCATTCATCTAGAAATCTTGGTTCAAACTCTTCGCTATTGGGTAAAAGATGCCTCTTCTTTATATTTATTATGATTCTTTCTCCATGAATATTGAAATTTGAATAGTCTTATTACTTCAAAGAAGCCAGTTACTCCTTTTTTTTAAAAAACATTAAAGATTCTTCTTCTTCTTCTTATATAATTGTTATGTATATGAATGTGAATCCACTTTCGTCTTTCTACTGAACCAATCTTCTCATTTACGATCAACATCTTTTGTAGCCCTTCTTGAGCGAATATATTTCTATGAAAAAATAGAACGTCTTGTAGAAGTCTTTGCTAAGGATTTTCAGGTTACCCTATGGTTATTCAAGGATCCTTTCATGCATTATGTTAGGTATCAAGGAAAATCAATTCTGGCTTCAAAAGGGACGTTTCTTTTGATGAATAAATGGAAATTTTACCTTGTCAATTTTTGGCAATGTCATTTTTCTCTGTGCTTTCACACAGGAAGGATCCATATAAACCAATTATCCAATGATTCCCGTGACTTTATGGGCTATCTTTCAAGTGTGCGACTAAATCCTTCAATGGTACGTAGTCAAATGTTAGAAAATTCGTTTCTAATCAATAATGCAATTAAG
>AWOL01S0007719.1:47070-60019 GCA_000715115.1 Nicotiana otophora
TTCTCTGTCTGTAGCTATCTTTTGCTCAATTCCAATGTAATCGATTCAAAGCGTTTGGCCTGGCCAACTGTAAAATTAAATTTTTGTTGTGCAGTAGTAAATGCCAAGTAAAAAAGGGAACAAACGAATTGTCATGGACCCATAACCAGCAATCTGAAATACTAGGGTGAAGTATACGAATAGTCCTCAAAGTCGGGTGAAGTATACGAATAGTTCTCAAAGTCGATGATTTTTAATTTTTATCCGCACTTGTTACATTAGTAGAACTTAAGTTTAACAAGTGTTACCAGAAAGCTGAGTGAGGACCTTATTTGAGATATTGTTTTTCTTCCAAAGCGAAATAATCACTCCTCTAACTTATTGTGCTCGATCTACCTCCTACCTATCTCGATATTGTTTTTCTTCTTAGACACAAAAGGTTTTGTTGCCACTCGTTTGTCCAATTGGTAACACTTTTAACTTTTGACTCGCCGATAGAAGAAGTGAGATTCAAAAATTAAAGAGCACTTTAAAAAATATCATATTTTTGCAATTTTTTGGGAATACTACCGTTACCCCATCATGACGTCGAGAATACGGACACTCCTGGTTAAGTACGTATATTTTCTTAAGTGGCTTGGATGATAAAATGATTTTCTATCCCCCACTTACAATTTGAATTGAAAATAATAATCCTACAAAATATCTCAACAAAAACTGTTCGATAAATTGTGAAGTTTTATAGATAAATTTTAACAAAAAAATATGACTAATCGCTAACTACAAAAAAATTGTTTCGTTTTCAAAAAGATTTTGTAAAAGAAAGTTACTCCCAAGACTATTAAATAACCAGGAAAAAAAAGAAATTATTATACAGTCAAACCTCTTTACAACAGTTCCGTTGTTTCAAATATTTTTGAATGTTATAGCAAAGTACTGTTATAGAAAACATATATTATAACATATCATAAAAATTGTTTTCGAAAAAACTTTATTTTTTTTATAATGAAGTGTTATTATACGGATAAAGAGTTATAGCAAAGTTGCTCCACCGCAAGGGTCCTACCTCGTCGGTGGAATGAGAGTCCAGCTAAAGTAAGGCATTTTTCCTGTAATCCTCCTCCACAATCATCGCCTCAAAGCCAACGCGGACGGTGTTGATTTGCTTGTGATTCAAATGGTCCCACAGCTAACCATGTTCCAGCTGTGTGCTTTGCCCTCCATCGAAGACACCAAATCAAAAGTTCCAGCTACAATAATCACCTACACTCCGCGTAACCCAAAACACCTGACGTGGTGAGGCCCATTACCTAATCACATGGCCAATTGGGCCCTAATCCAGCCTGTTTAATTGCCACACAATAGTAGCCTTCCCTATTTTGTTTGTTTTTGCATGGCCCCACCCAGATGTCCACCCTTCTCTAGCCGTTATGCCTTGTTCTACATCTTAACTTGCCTACTTATATGCACCTAACTTCACTCTCTTTAGCCACAAATCACACTCTCTCCCCTCTTCCATTTACCATCTCTTCTATTCTACAGATTCTTGATTCTTGATTCTTGATTCTTGATTATTTGAAGCAATGGATAGGAAGATTGTATTTTTAGTGTCTTTTTTGTGCATTGTAGTGGCCAGTGTTACAGGTCAGACACCTGCGGCTGCACCAGCCAAAGCACCAGTTGGTGCTAAGGCTACTACACCACCAGCTGCTGCTCCCACAAAGCCTAAAACTCCCGCTCCTGCTACTGCACCTGCCTCAGCTCCACCCACAGCTATTTCTACTCCTCCAGCAGCTGCACCAGCCACTGCTCCTACTACCCCTGTTGTTACTCCACCTGTATCAGCACCACCAGCTAAAACACCAGCTAGTTCTCCACCAGCTGCAGTGCCTGTGAGTTCACCACCACCAGCGGTTACACCAGTACAATCTCCACCAGCACCAGCTCCGGTGGCAGCGACACCACCAGCTGCTTCTGCTCCACCTGCTCCAGTTCCAGTTTCAGCACCTGCTGCTTCAGAGACAGTACCAGCTCCTGCTCCTAGCAAGAGCAAAGGTAAGGGCAAGAAGAAGGGGAAGAAACATGCATCTTCACCAGCACCTTCTCCTGATATGATGAGCCCACCTGCACCTCCTACTGAAGCTCCTGGACCTAGCATGGATTCCGACTCTCCCAGTCCATCTCTCAACGATGAGGTACATAATCTCATTAAAATATCTTTCTTTTTAGTAGTTTAATTTATCTTCTTTTACAGTCTAATTAAGATACGCTCGATCGCTAATGTTCTTCCAGATCTAGTAATATATTCAATCAACTTATTCATTTTTCTAGTATTAGCTTATCTGCATTCTCGTAATTCGGGGCGTCTTTCGTTATAATATGAGACCCATATGCTTACTTGCGCGGAGCGAGGATTTAGAGAATAGCTGGCGTAAATTTGCATTCAATTAAAATTTGACTTGTATACTAATATATTACACACTAATAGAATTTTTACAGAACTTTATTGGTGCCCGTTACCCTTATTAACATAAATAGTCATCTGTGAATAGGACTTACGCTAGTATTGTAATATGTATAGAATTTAACAGGTAGGAGAATTCATCTTTAAATACATATGGTTTTCGTTCTTCACTAAACTAGTAGATGTAGTTGATTTTTAGGTGATCGATCGGGATTTGGCACATATTGGTCCATTAGGGAACATTTACATTTAACACACTTGCACATTGACATTCTCATTAACTGTGTCTATTAATTCGCGTATTGGACACCGAGACGCACAATAGCATATGGTGTCGGTGGAATTTTGTTAATAATGCATATAGTTATTAGCTTATTAATTAGCTCACTGCACGGAGACAGCCAAAGATTCTTCTGATATTCTTTAATTGTAGTGTTCTGACCAAACAGTAATAGTTTCGAGAAAGCACACTCATTGGTCGCTAAGCACGAGGCAGCAGTGGTTAAGTTTTTTAAATGCACATGCACACGAAACCTGTGCCATGTTACTTTAATCTTCCTGATCTGCATTTGCATTATTAAAAAGGATAATATAATACTCATTTGATAATTGATATACTGACTTTATTACATTAAAGTTTCTCCATTTCTAAAAATTGTTACCGTTTACTGGAATAAATACATGTTTTGGATCTGGTTCTTCAATTTTAAAAGATAAATTAAATATTAATCTAATATATTATGGATCTAATGCAGAGTGGAGCAGAGAAAATGAAGATGCTTGGAAGCTTGGTAGCTGGATGGGCTGTGATGAGCTGGTTCTTGTTCTAAGGATCGTGGCTCTGTTTTTTTTTTCTTTTTCTGAAACATATTTTGTCCAGTATTTTATCATTTTGATGTTGACATATAATTTATCTTTTGGTTATTTCTGGTGCTTTATGGTCACTGGGTCCTCATTTGGATCCGTTTAGAGATTTGGCCACATTGGCTCCTTTTTTATATTCTTTCGTAGAGTGTAAGGGTAGAGATTGTACTATGTCTTCACTACTTTTACTCCTTTTGGATGCTCTTCTTTACCTCCCACTTTCTTCTATTATATAAATTTCATTTGTTTATTTGCCTATTTCTGATCTCATCATTTACCTCTGCGTTATTAATGGACTGTTCAACTTGAACATGATTCTGCTGCGTTAATTAACCGTTGCCAAGTCCTAACATTACGGTTTTCCATATGTCAAATTTGATTATTGAAGTAGAAATAGTAGTTAACCCTAGTAGTAGTAATTATTTCAGATTCTCAGTCACTCGAGTGTAGTTAACTAGTGACAACGCGTAAATTTGTGAACGAGTCAAAGCAATTTTAAAATTATCTCCGAGTCATTGTAATTTGAATCAGTTTTAGGAACAAAGAAAAGTAACTTGTTGATTACTTAACTAATAAAACCTTAATAATCATTTAACCAGAAACGTCTCTTGTACGTATCAACTTTATCATGTAGGTGACGGGAAATATGAGGCTTCAAACAAAAACCCTTTACATTCGGTGTAGGTAAGGATATCAGTCGGTACACTTCAAGTCACCAATTCTTTCTCTTTACACGTTCTGTAAAAGAGAACAGTGAACAATAAAGAAGTCAAATGACTGAAATAACAAAAAATCAAAGAACAGCACCACTTCAAGTCACCAATTCTTTCTCTTTACACGTTCTGTAAAAGAGAACAGTGAACAATAAAGAAGTCAAATGACTGAAATAACAAAAAATCAAAGAACAGCACCACTTCAAGTCACCAATTCTTTCTCTTTACACGTTCTGTAAAAGAGAACAGTGAACAATAAAGAAGTCAAATGACTGAAATAACAAAAAATCAAAGAACAGCACCACTTCAAGTCACCAATTCTTTCTCTTTACACGTTCTGTAAAAGAGAACAGTGAACAATAAAGAAGTCAAATGACTGAAATAACAAAAAATCAAAGAACAGCACCACTTCAAGTCACCAATTCTTTCTCTTTACACGTTCTGTAAAAGAGAACAGTGAACAATAAAGAAGTCAAATGACTGAAATAACAAAAAATCAAAGAACAGCACCACTTCAAGTCACCAATTCTTTCTCTTTACACGTTCTGTAAAAGAGAACAGTGAACAATAAAGAAGTCAAATGACTGAAATAACAAAAAATCAAAGAACAGCACCACTTCAAGTCACCAATTCTTTCTCTTTACACGTTCTGTAAAAGAGAACAGTGAACAATAAAGAAGTCAAATGACTGAAATAACAAAAAATCAAAGAACAGCACCACTTCAAGTCACCAATTCTTTCTCTTTACACGTTCTGTAAAAGAGAACAGTGAACAATAAAGAAGTCAAATGACTGAAATAACAAAAAATCAAAGAACAGCACCACTTCAAGTCACCAATTCTTTCTCTTTACACGTTCTGTAAAAGAGAACAGTGAACAATAAAGAAGTCAAATGACTGAAATAACAAAAAATCAAAGAACAGCACCACTTCAAGTCACCAATTCTTTCTCTTTACACGTTCTGTAAAAGAGAACAGTGAACAATAAAGAAGTCAAATGACTGAAATAACAAAAAATCAAAGAACAGCACCACTAACATGGAAAGCAAGGATTTAAGGGGCTTGGACTATGTAATAACATAGCTTGCTAGTTGGATTTGAACTGAGAAATATACCAAGGGACAAAAAAGTCATCAATCTAGGATTCAACTCCTCTCCATTTTTATTCTCTTTATTTCTCCACGTTCCTACTTGGATGGAAGATATATGACATAGTTTAAAATAATTAACCAAAGATAAGGTCCTAATCATTGTTAGAAAACAGATATTCAATATATTTGCTTTAAAAATTGGGGATCTTTTGTAAATACCCACCCACCACAAATTATTTACCTCCCCCTACCCATTTTTTTTTAATGCCCAACCCTTCCGACCAAATAAAGTACTAAGCTACTAAAACCAAGCCAAGCTAATTCATGTCAAGTCAAACCAAGTCAAGTCAAACCAAGTCAAGTCAAGCCAATTCAATTTAAACCAAGCCAAATCAAGGTATGTGAAGCCAAATGGGTAACAAAAGTGGGATGGGTAGGTAGGTTGGGTAATTAGTTTTAATTAGGTAGGTATATATTGTAACTAATTTTCAAATGGGTAGAAAAGGATAATTAGTTTAAGCTCAATGAATATTTAGCATAAATTGCTCTTAAAAATTTGGGTAAGCCCACAATTCTATTTATAGCTACAGAATCATTCATAAATATAAACAGCAATGATACTTTAAATATTTTTTATAACTAGGTGCCTTTTAATTATGCTAATTTATATATTATACCAACAATTGATAATGCTCAGTTGAGCTATTGTAATAACCCTTTAGAACGGCAAGAAAACTAAGATTATCTTAGCCACCAATATTCTTATTAAGTAAATTACGACGAAAGTATAGTAAGAAGAACAAGGATAATATAATAAGGGCTGAACATACTAAGGAAAAAGGAAAACACTGCAATAAACCAATTAAAGATTAACTCAAAATAAATAAAAACTACATATCCCTAATAACACAATAAAACAAGAAGGAGAAAAAAAATGAAATTATGGAAGTTCAGAAACGTGAAAAAGAAACAACTATGGAAACTTAAGAAAGTGATATGGAAATATTTGTCAATAAGTTAAATATTAACCATGGTTAGGGACTTGATTTTGGTTAATCAGATCTCAACCTTTAATTCTTAACCATGACATGTGGTTCTCATCCAAGCAGGAACTTGGGGAAATGGAAAGAATAAGAAATTTTTCATTGCATTATTTTTGCTTCCCACTATTCTTATCCTTTCTTCTCTTCTAATTCCGTTCAAATAAAGATTTAATTCCTACTTTTCCAGACTGAAGAAATGAGAAGAAAGACAGGTGCAAAGAATGAGAGTTCTTGTGATCCGTTTTCAGTCTCAATGAAGGGAAAGCTTCCCAAACATCTGGCCCTCAAATCAAACAGTCAAGAAATTAAAATGCGTAAAAATGTTGAAAGAGAAATATACATAACAAACTACACAAAGATAATTCTCTTTTTTACTAAGTTTTGTTGTGCATCATTTATAAACAAGCTAAGTTGCCTCACAAATGAATACAATTTTGTAGGTAAATTTAACAGCCCAGTTGCAAACTAAGCCTCTCCAGCAATTCATTTACTCCAGATGTTTTTTGTTACCCTTCTCTTTTTGTGTCATTGACCAAAGTTTCCTCATCTTTATTCATCAGTGACCAAATCCACTAAAGCATGAAATGTAATTACAGGACGCTCCGCTGATGAACTCCAACACACACAACATAGTAGTCTAAGCCGAGACGTACTAAAATGTGCTATTGCTTTTCCTTGTTAGAAGGTAAAATGTAACGTGATACAGATATATCCAATTGCTCTTCACACCTAGTAGAACCTAATATTGAAGCTTAGACTAAAAGGGCACAAACAACGTGATCTCAGCTTTCTGCTAATAACATTATCAATTCTCTATGCTGGTGATACTCTTGTTTTTTACAAACCAATTGGGGAAGGTAATTCCCCGTAAAATGAGGTATACAATAAAAGCAACGTATCCACCCGTAAATACAAATACAACAGATGTAAACAACACCCCACTGACTGCAGAAGATAAGGAGTCCATCAAAAGATAGCCATTAATCAGTATCACCAGCGCAGCCACAAGCCATGATATCACCTAAACAGAAACAGAAGAAATAAGATGTAAGCAGTATGAGAACCATCAAGCATGCTAGAATCCGGGGCGGATTTAGGGGGCGGAAGGGGGGTCACTCGAATCCCCTTTGCCGAAAAATTACACTGTATATATAAGACAAAATCTGTTTTTTACTTCTATATATTATGTTTTGAATCCCCTTGGCATTTCCCAAAAGCATAACTTAGTGGTCAGGGGTTCAAAACCTATTCCCACTAGCTACAGTCTCTTTTAATTTTTTAACTTTTTTCTTTTTTGAACCCCTGACAAACTATGTCTAATGAAACATGTGAGAGTATCATATGCCCCAGGCATAGATTAATATTTTATCTCTTATTCTGAAAGCTGATAAAATGAATAGGCAAGGGCTGCCAATCTGCATAACTATGCCTATAGCAATTTCTTTGAATTTATTCGTTCAATAGAATCAAGAGGTCAAGACAGGATAAAATGCAGGAGATTTCTTCTTACCGGACAAGTAAAAATCTAAAATGATGTGAATCAGACAAATACCGCATCGTACTACACTTTGCTGATACACTATAAAGTTAGCGAAAAGGCAGTACACACAAATAACAGAAAGAAGAAGGCCACACAATCAACAAAATGTACCAGCAGATTAGTCAAGGTCAAAGAGTATTTTGGATTTCATATAAACTGTGAGAGAACTGCATCCTTTTAAAAGAGAATGGGAGAGTGGGAAAAAAGGCTATCTCTAATTTCAATCCTTGTCCCTGCATCTAGATTACAATCCCATTTAACACTAAAGCTTAATAAATAACACTCCTTATTTTTTAAGAATATCCCTCAAAAACAATTATATAAGTTATTGATTCCCACCTGTCGTAAAAATGATGACTTTTTATGAAATGATATTTCTCATTTTGTGGATAAACTCCAAATTAAAGACGAAAAGAATAAGAAATAGATCTAATGCTGACTCGTGAAAGCAGTTCACTGGAGCAAAACTTTTGAAGATAAGAACATACCTTTAGAGTAGAGCCAATTTTGAAAACACCCATGATTTCTTCTTTGGATACAAGACAAAGAAGGGGGATCAGGGCAAAAGGGATTTGAACAGACTGAAGAACATTAAGCCACTCGTTGAGAACATCTAATGACTTCTCAGAGGTGTCAAAAGCAAGAGCAACGATCAGAGTTGGGATGATAGCACAACTTCTTGTTATTAACGCTCTCTGCCATTTTTTCAACCTCATGTGCAGAAAACCTCCCATAATAAATTGTCCAGCATAAGTGCCAGTTATAGTGCTACTCTGTCCAGCAGCCAACAATCCAATAGCCCAGATATAAAGGATGGGGAACACTCCTCCACCATACTTTTCCTGAAGATATTGACCTGCATTTTCTAGGCCAATGCTATTGGCTATTTCACTACCATAAAATGACTTTGCGAACACTGTTGTGACAAACAGATTGATAATGAATGAAATTGCCAAAGCAGCTGCCGACTCTATGGAGTAGTATTTGAGTGCTTCTCGAACTCTTCCAACCCTATGGTGGTCAATCTCTCTGGACTGCACAAGAGCAGAATGTAGAAACACATTGTGAGGCATGATAACACACCCTACAATTCCCACTGCCTGCTTTATTGTCTTGGAGCTCAGTTTCGGAACCACAATACCTGCAGGACAATTGATCAGGAGATGTTAAGGCCATGCATACAACTGATTTATCATTTAGACAGTTAAAAGTGGCAGATCTTTATTTTACAGTTATTCTTTGTGATGAATTTTCTCACCAACAAGAAGTTCAACTCCATTAGGTTTTGTTTCTCCAAACATCCATGCAAATGAGACTGCCATAACTGCAATAAGGACGGCAAAGAGTGCTTCCAGCTTTCGCACACCATAGTTCTCAAGAAATAAGAATATAAAGCTGCATAAAAAAAAGGGTTGAATCATAAAGGCGGGTCTTGAGCTCAATAGGCAATTATTCAGTCGTGGAGGAATGACACATGCTTCCCAAGTCAGTTTAACATAGAATTAATCCTGGATGAAGACGATAATTAAAAAAAGTCAACCATTTAACTATATTTCAATCCAAGCTAATTGCATCGGCGATATGTATCCTCTTTATCCATTTCACGGACCATTACAAAAATTAATTGAGAATACTATACTCGTATAGTGGTGTTGTAAAGGGTTGAAGCTTCTTATGTATCACTATTTTATTATTTGACCTGGAAAAAGTATAACCATTTCTTATCCTTCTTCACCTGCTTCTCCAATAAATATATTTAGGAATAAACAAGTAGCCGCGAGAAGTAACAGAAAAATATGTTAATCAGAAGCTGAGAAGAATTATTCTCGTATTAACAATATGTTATAACTAAAGGCAGTTATGAAGTTAAAGATCAAAGCTTTCAAATGTCCAAAACAATGTAATTCATAATAAAATATAGCTCCAATTTCTAAAAGGGAGACGAGAGAGGGAAAAAGAAGATACCAATCAAGAGCGGTAATGACAACACCAGACCAGAGAGGCAAGAATCCTCGACTCAAAATCTTTATAGCAATAGCACTGCCAATAACCTCTTGAATATCAGCCCCAATTAAAGCCAATTCAGCCATGATCCACAAAAGCAACCTAGCCCATGTAGGATATTCATCCCTACACAGCTCAGCCAAATGTCTAGAGGTGGCCACTCCCAAACGAGCCGATAAAAGCTGAACAAGTAGCCCAATAGCCGTAGCCCAAAAGAGTAGCCATAACAGAGAGTACCCAGCGATTGCACCCGCCTGAAGATCTCCTTCAAGGTTTCCCGGATCCAAAAACGCTATGCTCATTAAAAAACCCGGCCCAGTAAAAAGCCATAGCTTTTTCCAAGAAAAAGGAGGAGCTTCGGTGAAATCTTCACTGTCGTGTTCGTCGACTCCGATGATATGAACTTTGTCGGAGTAGTCATACGCTGTTTCTTCCTCGTTGGAATCGAGTAATCGGTTGGCTAGCAATTGTTGCTGTTCGTCATCGTGTGGAGGCATTTAGAAGAGAAATCTGTAAAGAGGATATTAGCGGTTAAAAGTTACAGGTGAGTTCGGTTTGTGGGAAGTGATGTTGTTTTATAGTGGAGGCTTTGGATCTTTTTCTGGTTTTTCTTTTCAGACGATAAGACGAATGATTCTTTGAAAACTACCATTACGCTACCGCTTTCTATTTGCACGCCAATTTCCTTTCTCCTTTTATTTTGTTTTTCCTTTTTTCCCCTTTGAAATGAGTATGAATTTAGCTAAAAATAAAATACAATGTAAAGCCAAAAGTATAGCAACTATAATTGGAATTATGTTTATTTATCGATGTGGGTTGCTCTGGTAAGCACCTTCCACTTCAAACCAAGAGGTTGTGAGTTCGAGTCACCCCAAGAGCAAGGTGGGGAGTTCTTGGAGGGAAGGATGCCGAGAGTGTCTATTGGAAACAGCCTCTCTACCCCATGGAAGGATGTCGAGGTTGTCTATTGGAAACAGACCCCACCCACTAGTGGGATTATACTGGGTTGTTGTTGTTGTTTATTTATCGATGTTAAATTTATAATCTTGGATTTATCGATGTCTTCTTGGTTTAGTAAGCGGTAAAGGATATAACCTCTAGTTTTGGAAAATCTTTTTTCTGGTTATTTGAATGAAATAAGTCCGCTTAAAATAGATATGATTGAAATTTTTCTTAATTTGAGATAGAAGCATAAGAGATCGATTGACTTTTTCTTATTTAGTGATGAGGGGAAGAACAAGGAGAGTCTGACATTGTGAAACTAAGACTAAATTGTTTTTCACTTTTTCCTATCTCTTGGACGATAATTATTTTGAAGGTTTTATATTTATTTTACTGTAATTTTGAATATTTGAATTTTTTCTTTGAAAAATAAATAACGGATGTTCAAAATTAACACAAAAAATTAAATACTTTGATCCTTTCCATTACTTTTTTGGTGCAAATGCAGTAAAGTTTTTCTCAGTGTTTTATATTTTTTATGAATCTATATGTATAGGGTAAAATATGGTATGTTAAGTAATTTTATAAGAGAGTTACACGTGAAGTCGAAGACAGAGGATAGCTAAATCCGAAGACAACTGTTCCATTTATTACCGAAAAAGAATGATGATCATAAATATGCAATAAATGCCTGTCACTGTAGCATTTAATGAAGAATATTCTACAGCGTTTAGTACATTGCCCGTTACAAAAAAATTGTCATTCATGCCTGCCGTTACACATTCTTTAATAGCCCTCATATTAAAGAAGGATATGATCCTAGGACCTTATTCCCTAGATGTAACTATAAATAATGAACTCCATTATCACTGTAAAAGGGACGAATTTTCTAGCATACTTACGCTACAATATATTAAAAGCTTTATACAACTTTATCCTCTCGCTTTTTGATTTCATCGATGTTGTGCCCAGAAGCCCTGCTCCCGGAACTACTGTTTCTGCTATTTTATTTTCATATTAAAGCTAAATATTGCATATTTATTCAATTCTTTTATTATTTCATAATCGAATTAATTCACTTGTCTAGAAAGTACGTATAAATTTAACTGTACCGTTTTACGGGCAAATAGTTTGGCACCCATCGTGGGGCCTAGACAATCGTGTAATTAAGTTGATCCTTGTCTTTTTTACTAATATGTTTTGATTATATGTTCTTAGCAAAAATTACAGAAAATGGCAAATAATGGTGTTAACAATACACACAATCTTGAGGGACTTCGGACTCTCATAAGCATATTATCACCTATGCAACAGTGGTGAGGGGGAACGATTTTAGCTCCCCATGAGATTGAATCTGTTTTGCTGAAGAAATTCGAGGAGACACTCACGAGGGGAGCCTTGACGTGGTATTCGCTTCTTCCCGAGCATTCCATAGATTCCTTTGAGATGCTCGCGGATTCTTTTATTAAGGCCCATGCTGGGCCAGAAAAGTGCAGGCCCGAAAGGCCGATATATTCAGAATCGCACAGGGAGAGTCCGAGTTACTACGGGAATTCGTCACCCGGTTCCAAAAGGAAAGAATGTTGCTCCCGATTGTTCCTCATGAATGGGCGGCTGAAGCATTCACCAAGGGTTTGAATCCGAAAAGTTTTGATGCTTCCCGAAAATTGAAGGAAAGCTTGCTTGAGTTCTAAGCGACGAGTTGGGCGGATGTTTACAATAGGTATAAGTCCAAGATAAGGATTCAAGATGATTAGATTGGCTTCCCGGCGTCGGCTAAAGGTCGGGAGAAGAATAAAGAAAAATCAAAAGATGATTTGGACACAGATTGACGGTCTTCGAGGGGCCAGTTTCTCCCTACGAACCGGCCGAAGGAAGCGGTAGAGTTTTCCGGTCAGCAGACAGGTTCGTTACTGAGAAAAGAACTGATCGCGGTCGGAGCAACAAATCATTGCAGGACAAAGAAACGTCAGGTTCTCGAGATCCTTCCTATCTCGGGCTATCAAAATACAACTTCAACGTCAGTGTAGTAAAGTTGGTATCGGTTATGAGGAACGTTAAAGAAGCACGATTCCCAAAGCCGATGAGGTCCGATCCCGGTCAGAGGGACCCTAATTTGTGGTGCGAATACCACATGACTAATGGCCAACGGACTGGGGACTGTCGACATCTGCGTGAAGAGGTGGCGACATTGCTGAAAAATGGCCATCTCACGGAATTCTTAAGTGACCGGGCCAAGAACAATTACGGTCGCAACCGTGATAACGCGGAGCCCTAAAAAACAAGAGAAGATCCCCCCCCCCCCCCCCC
>AWOL01S0007719.1:62223-72767 GCA_000715115.1 Nicotiana otophora
GCGCCACACGATCAACATGATCTTCGGGGGAACGAGATTAACGGGGTTACCTTCTCGACAACAAAAAGGAAGAAGGTAACAGTAACCCACGGCAAAAGGCTCCGGGAAGTCGCTAAGGACGACATCACTTTCATGAAGGAAGATGCAGACGGATTGTTGCTATCGCGCATCAACGCATTGGTAATTTCTTTAAATGTGATCTTAAAATCAAACGTGTTCTGGTGGATTCAGGAAGTTCGACTAATATCATACAATAGAGGGTATTGGAGCAAGCCAAGCTTACCGGAAGCATCATTTCGGCCACAAAACTCCTTGCCGGATTGAACCTCGCAAGCGTAACGACACGAAGAGAGATCCTACTGCCCACAAATGCCGAGGGAGTGATGAAGACAACCCTTTTCGAGGTTGTGTACCATGATATGGGTTACAACATTATTCTGGGAAGACCGTGGTTGCACGATATGAGAGTCGTACCATCAACATATCACCAGTTGTTGAAATTTCCAACTCCCGAATGGATTAAACAGATAAAAGGCAACCAACCGGCGGCAAGGGAGATGAATGCAATTTCGGTCTCCAGTAGCAAAGGGAAGGAGTATGCAGCATAGCAATTATAAGAACCGGCGCCTTCTCCCGAATCAAGTGAAGTTAACCAGGGGGAAGAAGTGTCGGAATCTTATCAGGTGCCAAGATACTTCCAGGTACCATAAGAGAGGGACGCAACGAAGTCCCAGCGCAAGAGCTCGAAAGTACTTTTTTTCTTGAAAAAACTTGGTCAAACACTTCAACTTTGAAAAAATAAACGTTTTTAAAATATATATACATATATATATATATATAATTGGAAAAGTTTGGCCAAAGAGACTATAAGTCTTGCGGAAACATAATTCTGTATTTATACTAAGGAGAGATAGTAACTAGAGTCGATGTGCACCTAAATAAGTGCAGACACCACATTATTTACTGCACCATTCTATAACGTCTTTTATTAATAGCGAGTGACCGTAAACTAACCAAACAGCATATATTCCTCCCATTCCTTGAAAGGAACGTTGGCTCAAGATCATCCTCCAATAATATGTCCCTGTCTCATTGCAAAAATAGAATCTTGATTTGGTGTGCCAGAAGCAGAAATTAACGTGGCATTAATAAAGAGGGTAGACATGGGTAAATAAGTGGGCACGGGGATTAAAAAAAAAAAGGAAACCACGGCGAAGCCGAGTCTGGCGTCGCCAAGTGCGTGCGTGTGCCGCAACGAGCAATCGTGTGTCATTGTAGTGGTACCTCAAGCCTCTCCGCTTCCGTTACGCGACAAAACTCCCACACTCACCATTCTGATTTTTCCTTTGTCTTTTAACCACCTAACAGTCTCCCTGGTTAAGAATTGGGTTTCACGTTGTTAATTGGTTTTTATTAGAGATTCTCTGAGCACGAATCATAGAGATTGTGAACAAGCTAAAGTGCTCAGCAAGCAACAGTATCGTTTTCGAAAAAAGAAGAAAAGAAACAATTCTTTAACGATACTGCCAGTGCAAGGCATGAAAAGCACTGCAGCATTCACTCCTAGATTTTCTGAATCCGTTAGTTTAATATATGTGTATGTCATAATCCTAGGCTCCTAGCTAATGCTGGTCCCTGATGCTTTTCACAAGTAATTATCACGTCGACATGATAACGTACACCTTCTAATTTTTCAAATATGAGTGGAATAAATGGAATATGTTAGAATTACTAATATATTTTTGTCGGGTTAATTTTACTGGTGATCATTCAACTAAGCGTTAATTTCACAAAAGTCACTCAACTTCTATTTATCACTTTAAAGTAAATAACTTATAGATTATAAATTTAAAGTCATTTTGGTGGTTTTTCAAACTTATTCATATGAAAAATCTGACATGGCAATATAGGATCATTTTTAAAATGCCACATCAACTTATAAGGACCCATTTTTATTATTTTATCCCATATCAACCCTTCCTCTTATTTACGAGTCCCTATTTACCGACCGATTACCCATTAACCCATTGTGTTATATAAATCAAATCCCAACCGATTACCAACTTTTCACTTCTCCTTCTCTATTCCATTGTGCTATCTACTTTTATCATTAAACATATTTCATTAAAAGTAGTTAATTTTAACAGTTAGAACCCTTTGCTCAATTTGAAATAGTCAATACAGGAGCACAATATGTAACTAATAAATAGCATTTGCGAAAATGCTATTTCTTTAATGTCAAAATACTTAATAAAAAAAAGCTTAATAAGCAACACTCACAATTAAAATGCATAATAGAGCATGCTTAGTTTGTCTAAGGAAAGACAAGTAAGAATGAGAACCCAGGGCATCTTTTGGTTTGAATGGATGGGGTTCGTTTTATATTGACCCATCCATTTGTATAATGGGTCACGGTTCAGACATTAAAATCGGTGAAGCCGATGGTTTCACCATATATCAAAAAAATGAGTTCTTATAAGCTGATGTGGCATTTTTAAAAAGCCATTACCAGATTTTATGTTGCCGTGTCAGATTTTTTATGGATATATGTGAGAGAAACCATCAAAATAACTTTAAAGTTACAATCTATAAATTGAGTTATTTTAAAGTGACAAATAAAAGTTAAGTGACTTTTGTGAAATTAATACTTAGTTGGATGACCACCATTAAAATTAACTCTATTGTCGTCACATGAAATTTACTAACTAATGATGTAGACAATAACACTTTCAATATACAACAAAGTAGTAGGACTTCCACAATTAGTGATATTGGCTCTCGTTATAATGTTTGGAATTAATCCAACCTCACATAGGTCATTTTGGTCTTATTATTACTAGATACACATTCGTGAGTAATTGCATCGTCTTTGTAAGGGTTTGTATGCAAGGACTTATATAAGTTAACAAGATGTATTTTTTCACGAAGTGAGATATCTTTTCAAAAAGACACTATTTCAATCGTCATTGTGATATATAATTATTTAGATTTATTCAACGAATTAATAATCACCGAGACCACAATAGTCGTAAAAATTAACTATCTGCTACAACAATGTCTCTAACGTTAAAGAAGAATCTTAATTCCACTAGTTTTATAAATGAATTAAATAAAACTAGAAAGTTGTTATTATTCCATCCAAATATTCTTTTCTCACTACGCTTCACGTACGAGTCATGCCTGCTTCCTTTAATAATGTTCTAATTTGCTGGCAGCTGCGTGGTTCTTTTTTGTTCATCGTCTTTTCAGTTGTACTTCATGTTCCTTTCTAAGTTGCGCCATTGAAAAATAAGAATATTTCAGTTTGAAATTTTGTAGTTGAAAGTTAATACTAATAGTTAATACCGCTCAATTGAAGTGTTAGCATCCACCTTTCCTCTGCTTTTTTCCTTTGTTTTTCCATCTTTTTCTTTGGTGTGAGTGCGCTCTAAAGCATTATATTCCCGTTTCTTGTCTAATCAGTATAGGCAAATGCTTAGCCTGTTAGCCAGCAGCTTTCTTCTCGTGTGATGTTCATCTTCTCCTGTAAATTTAATAAGAAACTAAAAACTAGGTACGTAACAGTTTGCCTCACCGTACGTCTCTCTAAAGTTTATATTATCTTGTTTACAAACTTGTTTTATTAGGTAAAATATAATTAATTGCTAGCTGAAATACCGAGTCAAGAGATTGGGTTACTGTCAAATTAAGCGATGCAGTATGAGAATTTGGCCTAATTCTTAGAGAGATGAAGAAGAGAAGAGGAAATTGACGGAGTATTCTATATTTTCACTACCGCAAAATGAGAGCTGATACACAGTTATATACAAGTTAGTTATGTTAGCTCACATCTCACACGTGCACATCACGTGCTCTAACTAACCAACTTTGCAACTAACTTCTGGACAGCTCACTAACAACTAAGACTAACTATCACTGCTAAGTTGCATTCGACCATTGCTCAGCTGGACTCCTCATTGCTCATTACTCTGCATCTTCTATTACTCCCCCTCAAGCTTGAGGGTAAAAGACATTGAGCACTCCTAGCTCGGAAAGAAGGAGATGATGTTGGCTGACTCCTAGACCATTAGTTAAGAGGTCTGCAATCAGAGATTGTGTAGCAAGATACTTGGTTTGAATGAGACAATCCTTTACTTTTTCTCAGACAAAATGACAATCAATGTCTATATGCTTGGTGCGCTCATGAAATGTGAGATTTGCTGCAATTTAGATGGCTGCTTTGCTATCACAATAAAGTTGGATTGGTATGGAGATAGGCACACCTAAATCTTGTAACAAACCAACCAACCACACAACTTCTGCCACACAAGATGCCATGTTGCGATATTCAGCTTCTGCTGAGCTTCGACTAACTGTGTGTTGTTTTTTCGACTTCCATGAGATCAAGGAGTCACCCAGTTTAATGACAAATCATGTGACTGAGCGCCTGGTATTAGGACAAGCTGCCCCCCACCCCCTAGAGTCGCAATAGGCTGTTAAGTGAGTAGATAAGGCCTAGCTTAGAAATACTCCTAAACCAGGACAACCTTTGATGTACCTTACCACCCTCAATGTCGCTTCCCAGTGTGACCTTTTTGGCTGCTACATGAACTGACTGAGTACTTGAATTGTGAAGACAATATCTGGGCGTGTGATGGTAAGATAAATCAGTTTCCTCACCAATTTTTAATAACTGCATATGTCTTCTAGCAGAGGATCATCAGTGTCACCTCTTAATTTGTTAAATTCAATAGTGGTTAGTCTAGTATTGGCTTCAAGTGGTGTTGTGGCTGACTTTGCATAACTCGGTCCAACATCAGAAACTAGTTCTAAGGCATACTTCCTCTGATTGAGAAGTATCCCTTGCTTTGATCTCAACACTTCAATACCCAAGAAATACTTGAGTTCTCCAAGATCCTTGACCTTGAAATTGTTGTGTAAGGTCCGCTTTGCCTTATCAATGAGGTCCTTGTCACTCCCAGGGATAAGTAGGTCAGCAACATAGACTAAAATAATCACAATATACCATTCTCCCTGTTTAGTGAACAGAGAATGATCATGAGGACTTTGACAGCACCCAGCTTCCATTAGAACAATAGTTAGCTTGATATTACATTGCCTCGATGCTTGTTTGAGTCCATATAGAGACTTTAAAAGCTTGCATACCCTATACTCTCCCTGTTTATGGAAACCTTGAGGAAAATCCATATAGACTTATTCATATAAATCTCCTTGAAGGAAAGCATTATTTACAGCCATTTGGTACAAAAATCAGTTCTTTGAAGCTGCCACACTAATGACTGTTCTGACTGTTTGCAACTGGGGGGAAGGTTTCATGGTAGTCCAGTCTTTCCCTTTGTGTGTATCTCTTTTCCATCAAACAAGCCTTGTACTTGTCTATCTCCTCATTGGCCTTATACATTATTTTGTATACCCACATGGAGCCTATAGCCCTCTTTCCAGTAGGTAGTGGAACTAATTCCCAAGTTTTGCGATCTTTAGAAGCCTTCTTGGATGATCTAGGTTCTGTTGGCACAGAGAAAGAATCCAGGTAGGCTTGATAGGTGGGATTGAGATGAGTGTAGGTCACATATTGGGATATATGATAGGAACAATGAGCCTTTGGCTTGGCAGAAGTGACATAGTCACTGAGCCAAATTAGAGGTCTGGTTGTTCTGCTTGGTCTCCCATATGAGCCTACTTGAACATGATCATGCATCTCATTGTGTTGACCTCCTTCTACTGTTAAACTCAACTGGTTGGATCTCAACCTGATCGGGTCCTGCAACTACATGGGCTTCATTTGTTTAAGGTTGACCCACGGTTTCTCCTGTGTCAGGTGCTGCATCAGTGAGATTTTGTGAAAAAATAACTGAATTCTCCACTCCTGGCATTGCATCTGGTGTTGTTGAATGTATGGTTTCAGGTGTCAGTTCCTCTTCTGCAGGATGTTCATTATGAGAATCATTTGCATGTGCTTGGCTTATTCCTGTGTTCATTGTCTCTTTGAAAAGAAAAATGCCACCCAATTCCTCTTGTGTTTCAGTTTTAAAAGGAAATAGTGATTCCTTAAACAGAACATCCCTACGAACAAAGAACCTATGGTCTTCAAGATCATACAATTTGTAACCTTTCTGTGTTTTTGAATACCCTACAAAGATTCTCTTCCTAGCTCTTGGTGTGAATTTATCACCTTTAGGTAACCTACTTGCATAACAAAGGCAGCCAAACACTTTAAGATGAGATAGTTAAGGTGACTTACCATGCAACAACTCAAATGGTGTTTTTCCTTCCAGCACTGTTGATAGTAATTTGTTGATCAAGTACACAACAGTTTTAACACAATCTCCCCAGAATTTTATAGACATTGAACTCTGAAAACTCAATGCTCTTGCTACTTCTAGTATATGTCTATTAGTAGAGTAGTACACTACGGGCAAGCCTATGGTGCATTTTTTGTGGCATATGAATGTTGTTCTGAGAGTGAGTGAATTTTTTCTATCTTGAGTTTCTGATTATTCTTAAATCTTATTGTGTGTGGAACTACTCTCTATTATTGTGTGAGGGCACTTGATTCACAAAGGAAAGGTAATGCTTGACCTCTGTGTTTGAGTAAGTGAGCGGGTTATAAATAATGCGTGGTGCTTGTGAGTCAAATCTTGAGGCGAGGATGTTACATTATTGTGCTTAATCTATTTTAAATATTCTTGGTGTAATGAGTTAGGAGAGTTGCTAAGTAAGGTGTGTCTATATAAAGTGTGGTTTGATTGCTCGAGGACGAGCAATGGTTTAAGTGTGGGGTATTGATGGTAGTCTATAATCTCGTATTTTAGTCGCTTATTGCACTCCAATTTACTGCACTTTAATTGAGTTTGAACTTTAATCGCTAGTGTTTTGCACTAATTGTGTATTTTATGCATTGTAGGAGTGATTCCGATCTATGTAGATGTTATGGAATATATTCAAGCTATTATAGAGATTTGAAGTCTGAGTAAAAGCCCAAGGATTAAGTTGGGATCATGTTTGGGGATCAACGGATGATAGTGCACTTTAAGAACGAAACGAAGAATCGAGCAGACATACTGCGCATTGTCCAGTAAAATACACATAACCTTTCGCTCAGAAATCCGTTTAGACTCCACAATATATCGTTGGAAATATATTTTAAATAGCTACAACTATCATGTTTTATATTTTCCAAATTCCCAACTGCCGCGTCGCATGGTGAGGCGCAGCTGTGCAAAATGTGCCAGAATCCATTTTGTAAATTGTTCTGGAAATTGCCACTAGCGCGTCGCATAGTGCGGCGCGGTAGTGCAAAATTCATAGAGTGTGTTCCCAATTCCGCTAAAAAGGGTATTTTCGTCCAGGGTTCATTTGGGGGATAGTTAAATACACGGGAAAAATACTATTTTTGCACGTTTGACATACCTTAGACTTAGGGTAGCTAAGGAGAAGAGGGAGAAGCAAGAGAACAAGGATTTCATCCTTCCTTTCCACTCAAATCCGAGTTTGGATTGTATTTCTATTTTCCTCTACCTTTATTTCATTTGTGAATAACTTCTCCATGTCTATGAAGTAGAACTATATGGGTTTTGATGGTTGTTTGTGGATTATAACTTTATGTTTATGTATTTGAATCGTTTTTGGAAGAATTAATTATTGCATATATGTTCACTTGTTCTTGTAATCGAAAGAGGCATAACTTGTGATATTATTTGTACTATGTTGTTGGTTGAGTTCATAAATTCTTCTAAGTAATCGAAAGAGACTAGTTGAATCCTTAATTAAACCTAGTTAGGAGGATAATCAAAAGAGGTTCTCCTAAAGACCAATCCATTACGAATTCTTGAATATCTTCATCGAGCTTAAATTGGTTCATATTGTGAGGTTGAAACTTAATCGAGAGAGGAGTTTCTACTAAACATCTGTATTGATAATTAAGTGAATTCGAGATACTCACTTGAACATTAGAAGTGAATTATCTAGAGTTAGATCCCGAACAATTATCTTGCACCTATCCTATCAACCCATATTTTCTCCCATTGATAACTTCGTTGCTTACCTTTGTCACGATTGTCATTAGTCAATAACTTTAGATTCTTAGTTAATTGTAGTTATAATTTATATAAATCTCCACTGTTGATTCTCTTGGATAGAAATCGAGCTACAAACTACGAAAATACTGTTCAAATCCAATCCCTATGGAGACGATAATTATACTATACTATCTTTGACTGGCAGGCATAATTTAAGTGTGTATTTTACGCTCGTCAAATAGCGTCGTTATCAGGGATTGACAATCAATAGTGTTTGAAATAGTTTGTAGTGCTAATTCAGGAATTAGTTTTTAATTGTTTTCTTTTATTTTTAGTTTGTTTGGTTAACTTCTCTTCAAAATATTTTTTTTTGGGTTGAAGAAATCTTGAAGAGCATATTCTTATTATTGAACTCTAAATGATATGAAGATGGAGTATAACCAGCCGAAGAAAACGGTTGAAGAGTTAGGAGCTGAACACTGTCAACGGTCTGCTATGTGCTTTAAATGCGGTGAAAATCATCTATGGGTTGATTGTCAAGCATGTAGGTATTCTTCATACAACCAGCCTAAGAAAACAGTTGAAGAGTTAGAAGCTGAACACTGTCAGCGGTCTACTATGTGTTTTAAATGCGGTGGAAATCATCTATGGGTTGATTGTCAAGCAGACAGATATTCTTCCTATGGTTCATCTTTTGAACACTCTCACTTTGTCTCTAGTCCGTACAGGTATGAGGAGTCATATGGGTATAACTCTGACTTTGGTTGGGATGAATACCCTTATTATGACTGGAATGAAAGCGAAGTGAGACAACCACCTCAAGAGGAGAATGGTAGTTTAGAAGAGCTTATGTATAAGTTCATAAATAAGGTGGAAGAGAAATTTATACAAGATGATGAAGCCACTAACAACCTAACAATGCAAGTGAATCAGTTAGTAAATAGACATAGCTTGTTGCATTGTGATGGTGAATATATGGAAGAGATACCGTGTGAAATTGAGCCTACCCGAGATGATGAACATCTACAGAGAGAGTTTTTCACTCTGCAAGAGGACTCTTTTACAACTGAGATGATTGAAGATGATGCTTGGGTTGATTGTGCATCAATAAAAGAAGAGTTCAAATCCCATCCACCTATCCACAACCACAATTTTTATTAGGAGAGAATGAAGAACAAATGGTCTTGGATATACCAGAGGAACACTCACATGACCCTTCTTCTTTATTTTCTTATTCTAACCTTGATCATGTGGATTTTATTTTTGGGGATTTACAAGAATATGCACGGATTGATCTGGTGAATGAATGCAGAAATAAGTTGAGGATAATCATACAAGAACAATCCACCGCTTAAAATGAGGCCAAGAAAAAAAGAAAAGAGCGGGTCTTTCAAAAATCCCTAAAGGACTTTGGCCTGATGAGCTCCATAAAGAATCCCGAGGAGCGAAATCAAAAAATGCATTCAGAATTAGGGGTGGAGTTCATAAGTTCTCGGAAGCTGAAAAAGTCCAAGGGAGTTTTCTTTACCTCTTACTTTTTAATTGTGTATCATGGGTACATGCCACAATTTAAAGTGTGGGGTGGGGATGTAAATATGTAAATAATTGTTTGTTTTTATTTCATGTGTGTGTTTTCATTTCTTTTGATTGAAATTATAAAGTCGAAAGGAAAAGACAAAAAAAGATTTTATTTTGTAGTTAGTGTATTAATTCCCTCTTGGTTTTTCTTTATGCCGCGGTTCTTTTCCAAGGGTTTTATTTGAATCGGGTGTAGTTAATTTTAAATTTTTTTAGGAGTAGGAAATATTGTGCTGTGATTTTAAATGAAAGCAATATCTCTTGACTTAATTATGCCCTGAGAATAATAAGGGCTTTAGTTGTGACCCTTAGGCTCAATTTTTTGACTTTCTTATAAGCACCTTAAATTGTATGATCTTAACCTTGCTTAACTGCTTTGACTAGAGTGTCTTGATGACTCTGATCCTGAGTGAGTTATGTGCCATGTGTGTGTGAGGTTTTGGGTATTCTGTGCATTGCATTTGATGTTTAGAACTTGTCACGTATATTTGCAAAGCGAAATAGTAGTTTTATTCAGTCTTGGAAGTGATATAGGCATTTTTTTGTTGAGCCAGCTATATATTCTACCCACCAAATTGGTATGTATCGTAGTTAACCCCATTGAGCATGTAATCCTGTTTCTTTGGTAACCACATTACAAGCCTTATCCTATGTTTGAATTGACCATCTATTTGAACCATTTACCTCTTGTGAGCACTTGAAATTGGTATGAACTTTGTAAAAGTTGAAGTGTGGGGTGGTTGGTTTGGCCTTTGAGTGGAACTATTGAAATAGGAAGAAAGGTGGAATGTGTTGAAAAAGTAAGAGCCACTTGAATTAGAAAAGAAAAAAAAATATATAGTTGCATTGTTGTGCAAAATATTCATTGATAAGTGGTAACTCTTTATGTAATTGTGCTTAAAGAAGTGGGAGTTAATGTATAATGATGTTAAGGTGGAGTTATGGTTT
>AWOL01S0007721.1:7476-88161 GCA_000715115.1 Nicotiana otophora
TGTTATTCATATTATCCAGCGGGCACACACTATCATCTCCTGCTACCCGATTACTATGTTAAAGTTGTTTACCTAAGAGCGCTCTAATTCAATTCTAAGTCGTACCCTACGCGTGCACTGCCCGTCCCATACCTATGGTCCAGGAGATTTTGGACCTCTATTTGGATGGTTCTAGACCTTATATAGGCTGCTCAAAAATGCAAAACTAGGCGACAAACAAAACACATATTGGACTTCAAATATTACAGTTAAGGGCTCAAGTTAGCCTCCACACTTAAGCAACAAATGCACGCGAAACAGGTTTTCAAATATTGGACTTCAAATATGGCAGTTAGGCCGTTTTAGAATTAAGAACCTTAAGCCCTATAGACATGATTTCTATGTGACTATGCATTAAAACATACAAGAGGTTTCAAAGGCTAGGCGTTGCTTATCTCCAAATTATACGATTAGATTTTCAGTTATTTAACTTATAGATGTTGTGTCTAGGTGTGAATCACTAAGTGACAATGAAATCTATTGGAGGAATTCCCAGAATTATTCATATTTTCTAACAATAGCATACGTAAAACAATGTTTGAGTGATTTAACATTAACAAATTATGGCGAGTAATTATATCCTATAGGTAGGATCTCTAACGTTCAGCACTTAGAGCTGATTTTATCGTCATACCTTAATCCTATAGGCATATTTTCTAGGTGACAGTGGCAAACGAAATAGTTAGAATACCGTAGGCATGATTTCTAGTGAGTGATGATGCGAATTGAAATCAATGATATTTATTCCTATAGGCAGGTTTTCTAGTAGCACGTAGCAGTAAGCATAATTGCAGCACTTTGAATTCAAGTTTGCTAGCAGACTGTATGTGTGTGTATGTTTCCCCTAATGGCATGATTTCTATAGTGCACATAGTAATGGAATAACATATATATAACAAGTAAATCATTGAGTCCTATAGGCATATTATCTACCCATTTGGTATGCAAATATTAGAAATCTACCCATTCCCCACTTTATTAACACCCCAATCATTTATAGAAAGTTATTACAGGCCCATTAATGAGTAAGATATAAATGTTATACAAATAATGATAATAGGCTCACAACAGGCCCAAATGAAATACCCAGCACTGTCTGGGCCTTCAGCAATTCTCACACAGCATGCCCAAACTTCTAACAAGGAGCCATCTTCATCAACACAACCCCAGAATCCATAGAGGAGCCCAAAGTTAATTCATATAACCATATTGCCAAGCATTGCATCATATAAACCAAACAACTTAGATGTACAACAGATAATAGGAAGAGAGGGGTTGAATGAGGGTAGTTTAAGTTTCAGGTAATGACTAAGGATCCAAATCCTATCGTGTCGGAGTTCACAAGGGACTCAAATGGACTCCGAGCATTGCTCACACCAGGGGGTCAGCAGTAAAGCCTAGGTAGCCTTGACTTTCAGCTGGCTAAGAATAAGAAGTTCAGAATAGCATAAGTAGCAAATGAGGAGAATGGACAATGGCTGAGGGACAGAACTGGGGGTACACTTCTAACCTAAAGTAGACATAGCCAAGTTGAGCATACAGAGCAACTCATCAAGAAGGTCAGTAGGTTCGGCAGGATTTCCATACATAGCAAAGTATCACATAGACAGCCACATTTTGAAAGAGTTGGGGAAGAAACAGGTTTGCATGGCTATACAGAGATTATCATGTAAAGATGCATGATACTAAACCAGTTGAGACCTAAAAGATCCAAATTAAGCTAAGTATGCATCCTAGCATCATAAGATAGACATATTAACTCTCATCAGGAAACATGACTGTATTGAGACATGATAGGGAGCACACATTATGACAAAACCACATGTGGGAAGGGTCAGGGGAGAAATAAATTTGCAGTCACAGATGCACAATATAAACAAGTTAAAATCTAAGAGATTATGCTAAACATACATCCTAGTGTCATGCTAATCAATATTTAGACATGATGGGGGATGCACATTGTGACAAGCCAAATAATCACTGAAAGAACAGGATATCAGATCAACCATAGACATGCTGGGGAACATATTAGCACAGAAGCCAGATCATAGAGAATTGTCTTAATACAAATTGAAACACATTGCACATGCACGACAAATATTGCAGAGATTCAGAGTAGTGTGAGATAGCAAGTTCATACCATATAGCACATGTAGGGATTCTGGGATTGACACAATAGACTAATTAACTAAAAAAGATCTAAGTTATGCCATAAAACAAAACGGTTCAAACAAGGCAGGGAAAACAAGTTGAGGTAACTGTTAAGATCTCAGTCAATTACTAATGGGGTATGAGGATCATGCTGAGTGACATAATAGCAGGGGAACATGTCATAATTAACACAGGAAGTTCTAGCACAAGTGTGAAGCGTTCATTGTAGAGATTAAGGACAAAGCAAATAAGTATATTTTAGGGAACATTCAGGCACCAATACACTAGCTAAACGAACTTAAGAGGGTCAGATTATCCAAGATAGACTTAGGCAATCTCAGAACTAGCACCATTAGGAGGAAGTTAAATGCTAAAGAGACTTAGAACAAAGTAGAATTAACAGAATCGTGCACAAAAGTAATCCAGAAAATATATTAAGCCATGAATTTAAGAGGTGAGAACACATGTAAATCAAAGATACATAGGGATGAAATTGCAAAGGTCAAGTGGCTTACCAGTTAATGGACAACAATAAAGAGCAAAAGATCCACAAGAACCTATAAACCTCAATGCGTCAAAGTTCCCAAGAGCTTCGAAAAAACCCCGAAAAATGCTTGCACCAAGAGAAAGTTCGAACAGTAGACTCTTAGTGGCCTTGACTTTTAGCCGGCCAACACAAAACACAAAACAAGATAATGAAGGAATTAACATAGCAAAGCTTCAAATTTTAGTGAGATTATATCGAATCGGTCCTCTTTCAAAGGGGAATGGGGAGGGGATTATATAGTGACAGAAATCGAACAAGTAAACAAGACAAACTGTAAAATCATATATAAATAAGGAAGTATTAACATGTAGAATCAGTAAAAATCGGATTAGGGAAAACAAAGGTAAACCCTAGTTGACAGAAATCAAAGATTGGCCGGAAATCTTGGCTAATCGGACCCATATAGCCATGGTCTTGATGTATATGGACTAGATATTGTCCAGATTCAAACGGTTAAAGTGAATGGGCGGAATCAGAGAGATAGTATTTGCCATATTTAGGCAAGTACTAAGTAATACCATGGAGAAACACCCAGTAGCTGAGAGACACTAGTATGGTAAGTGAATGATGGGAGAATCCCAATATCGACGGGATTAGTGTGATGACCCAACAATGTCATCTTTAAAATTATTTATTAATTATGTGTTCTAAAGACCTCGAAAAGTACTATTTATCATTCCTTGAATTGCATGCGGAGTTCGTAAAATTTTCCGGAAAGTTATGTGAAAATGGATTAAAATGTAAAATAGAGCCTTAAAACTCAACTGAGTTGACTTTGGTCAATATTTTGAGAAAACAAACTCAGATCAGTATTTTGACAGTTCCAATAGCTCCGTATCGTGATTTGGGACTTGGGCGTATGCCCGGATTTTAATTTGGAGGTCCCTATCTCAAGTTATGACCATTTAACGGAAACTAGTAATTTAAAGGCTAAAGATTTTCAAGTTTGACCACGTAGTTGACTTTTTGTTATCGGGGTCAGAATCCGATTCAGGAAATTGGAATAGCTCCGTTATGTCATTTATGACTTGTGTGCCAAATTTAAAGTCATTCCGGATTCATTTAACATGTTTTGGTACAAGATTTGTAAATTGAAAAGTTTGGAAACTCAAAAGTTCGAATCGAGGTGTGAATTGTAATTTTAGCGTTGTTTGATGTGATATGAGACCCCGATTAAGTCCGTATTATGTTTTAGAACTTGTTGGTATATTATGTTGAGGTTCCGAGGGCCTCGGGTGAATTTCGGGTGGTTAACAGAATTTAATTTTGGCATTTCAAGAACATTCGACGTCGTTTCTTCAAGAATAAGTGGTATCCAATTAAGTAAATGAATTCCAAATTCAATTTTAATGGAAGCATTAGATCCGTATTGAAATTTTGGAGCCATAGCAAAAAGAATCGTCGAATTCAGACATCGTATGAGAGAGTTATGCTCATTTTCGTGTCGGGAAGAATTTTTCGTAGCCGCCAGCGCCCAGGGTAGCGTGGGGCGCTAGCCCTGGCGCTGGGAATTATTGGTGTTCTGGAAAGTGCGCCACAGGCAGCGCCCCACGCTGCCTGTGGCGCTCGAAAACGCCAGAAACCCCATAAAACGGGGAGTTTAGCCATTTTACTTATTTGTGAGTTTGGGGAGCTCGGTTTAGGCGATGTTTGGGCGATTTTCACAGGAAAAAATCGGGGTAAGTGTTCCTTATCCTATATTGATTATATTTCATGATTCCATACTCATTTACATCATGAATCCATGAATTTATGGAAGAAAAATTAGATTTTTATAAAATCTTCTAAAAATGTAAAACAAAGATTTGAAGGTCAATCCGATGTCGGAATTTGATAATGTTTGTATGGTTGGAATCATCTCGGAATGGGTGTTCGGATTTCGTAAGTTTTTCTGAGATTTGAGACGTGGGCCCCACTGTCAATTTTTAAAGTAAATTTTGGATTTTTATCTGAAAAATTAGTAAATTCATATGGAATTAATTCCTACGATTTGTATTGAGTATATCGAATTGTTTGTGAATAGATTTGAAGCTTGTGGAGACAAATTTAAAAGAAAAAGTTGTGGTCGAGTAATATATTGGAATTTGCAAAACGAGGTAAGTGTCGTGGTTAACCTTGACTTGAGGGAATAGAACCCTTAAATTATTTGTTATGTGAAATTCATGTGAACGACGTATAGGCGAGGTGAAGAGTGTCTATACGTCGTCAAATTAATTGTTTGCCTATTTACTTGAAAAATCATAAATTATTTTAAATTATGAATTAATTGTTATAATAATTGTTTCTCTCCTATTCTTTGTCAAATATTAATTTCTGAATTCTTGCATTAATTGTTATATGCTATTTGAATTATGTGTCTTAATTGTTATTTGACATTTAGCATGTTAAATATTAAACAGTCTATTTGCTCTCTGATTTCCATAATAACTTGCTATTTGTCATTGTTTGTTTCATAATTAAATCATAATTATTGTATGCTTGTTGTCTTATAATTTTATATTAATTATTGCATTTATTGGAAAAATTTCTTCTATAAGAATTGGTAAATGAATATATATATATTGGAGGAGCGGGTTGCACGCCGCAACAGAATTGATCGAAATGAATATATTGGAGGATTGGGTTGCACGCCGCAACAGACTTATTAAAAAGTCCATATTGGAGGATCGAGTTGCACGCCGCAACAGACTTACTAAAAGTCAATATTTGGGGGATCGGATTGCACGCTGCAATAGACTTATTTAAAAGTCAATATTGGGGGATCGGATTGCACACCGCAATAGACTTAATTAAAAGTCAATATCGGGGGATCGGATTGCACGCCGCAACAGACTTATTTAATAGTCTATATATACTGGATTGAAATAAATATATGACAGACTTGATTAAAAGGAATATATTGAGAGAGCAGGTTGCACGCTGCAACAGAATTGAATGTGAATATATTGTGAGAGCGGGTTGCACGCTGCAACAAAATTGGGTGAATTAATAATGGATTATGACTGCTGAGTTGGCTTCAATTATTATGAATGAGTTACCTCAGTTATTTCTATTATTTATTGTTATTAATATTGCGTACATGTTAATGTTTATGAGCACCTAATTTTTGACTATATTTGAATTTTCATCACTTTTGTATTTGATATTTTCTAGGTTTAATCTTGATATTTTAACTTTTATGTTATTTTTATTAGTAGGCTTTACTAGAGAATATGTAATATTTATAACAAAGTCTATTACATGGAGGACGAAAGAATTTATTTTAATCACGGACCAAATCTAATAAAATTCTCCCTACACTATTTTCTTGTCCCATCACCCACCTACTACACTATTCAAATATGTCACATCTCACTCCCTTTTTACTATTCCCTTGTCCCATCACCATATTCCTACTCTTTTATTTTTATTTATTATTATTATTATTATTATTATTATTATTTATACACACTCTATCACACTTACATACATCTTTAGAATTGCTTGAACACACAAAAACTTGGAAAACATCAGCAGTTGAATACATAAAGAGTAAGCTGAAAATCGTGAGTTTTAGGTTGAGTCTTAGAGTGCAAAATCTTTCAAAAACATATAAGAGTCTTAGAGTTTGATTCTGAGTTCCTTCTCTTGAAGAATCACTAGTTTTAGTAAGATTTCTGGGCTGTTTTAACACAGATTCACTGTTGTTTCTGTAATGACCCAACCGGTCATTTTAACTTTTAGAACCCCATTTTCTAAAATAAAATTTTCCGTATTTGCTTTTAATAATTTTTGACTTGCGGGGATGGTTGGTTTAAGATTTGGAAGCGTTTGGGTTGAAATCGGAACACTTGATTCCTTAAGTTAGCCTTAAAAGGTCAAGTTTGGCTTCGGTCAACATTTTGACAAAATGACCCCGGAATTGGGACTTGACAGTTCCAATAGGTTCGTATGATGATTTTGGACTTGGACGTATGTCCGAATCGGGGTTTTGATAACCCGGGAGCGTTTTGACACTTAGTAGTAAAACTTAACTATTTGAAGGTTTAAAATTCTTTAAATTTGGTTTGGAGTAGGATTTTGAGTAATTGAAGTCCGTTTGGAATTTCGAGTTTGGGAATAGTTCCGTATAGTGATTTAAGACTTGCACGCAAAATTTTTTGTCATTCCGAGTAGTATAAGTATATTTCGGCGCATTGGAAGTAAATTGAAGAACTTGAAATTCTTAAGTTTGAATCAATTTGATTTAGGGTATGATTCTTAGATTTGATGTTATTTTACGCGTTCCGAGAGTTCGAGCGAGTCCGTTTTATGATTTCAAACCTGTTGGTATGTTCGGGCGGGGCCCCGGGGGTCCCGAGTGTTAACCGGATGAGGCTCGGACCAATTTCGGACTTGGGAGAAACATGCTGAAGCTTTTTGCTTCTGGTACGTTCGCACCTGCGCTTGGACAGCCGCAGGTGCGACCCTGGTAAATGCGAGCTTCAATCGCAGAAGCGGAAGGGGAAAAGAAGGCCTGCCATCGCAGGTGCGGAACATTGGGCGCACCTGCGAACGCGTAGGTGCGAGAATTTTTGCGCAGATACGACCGTGGCCCAGGCGAGTGGAACTCGTACCTGCGAAAATTTTCGCAGGTGCGGTACCCCTTCTGCAAGTATGAAACCATTGCTTGGCATAATGGTTAAAAATCGGGGCTCAGATATTTTGAGCCCATTTTTCCTCCATTTTCGGGTGATTTCAGAGCTTTTGAGAAGGGAGTTCAAGTAGCAATTGAAAGGTAAGTTAATTCCACACTCTTTGAGTTAAATACATAGATTATAGGTAGATTATAACTAGTAAATCTTAGAAATCAAGGGTTTAGGTGAAAAACCTAAATTTTTATAAAAATGAGATTTTAACCACCGAAATGGTTATGGAATTGGATAGAAATTATATATTTGAGTTCTTGAGATTATGAGTAACGTTTTTATCCAAATATTTCCAGAATCCGGGCACGTGGGCCCGGGGTAAATTTTAGGAATATTACCAATTTGGATAGAGTAATTTATTTAATAGATGAATTTCGAATTATTGAATATATATTAATTATTTTATATAACTTTTGGATAGTTTCGGATTTTTCGGCATTGAATCGAGAATTTTATGCGACGCGATAATCAAAAAGTGGACTTTGAGACGAGGTGAGTCTCTTGTCTAATCTTGTGAGGGGGAATTACCCCATAGGGATTAAATTGAATAATTATTGCTAATTGCGCGGGCTACATACGCACAAGGTGACGAGAGTCCGTGCGTAGCTACTATTAATGCTAAAGTCCGGGTAGTTTAGGACTCAAAGCATGAATTACTTGTGTACATTGTATTCTTTGGTTAATTAATATTAATTGAAATATATGAATACATTGTGAATTGTTAGATAAAGATATTAAAGGATGGAAATCTCATAGGCTTGATTTTCTGTTTAAATCAATTAATTGCTAAAAATAAATTGTTCTCCTCCCAAATTTATCTTATAATAAAAATACTCTCCTTCCGGAGGTACATAAGAAAATGTCCTTCTTTCTTGTGAAGTGGGCCGAATGCCTCGGCAGGATAGATGCATCTATGGATCGCGTCGTACGTTCCTCGGTAGTGTACACGACACTCTTGATCGGGTTGTACGTCCTCGGCGGAAATCGTGCTTAATAATAATAATAATTACACGATGCTTTAATAGCTTATTTCGGCTTGCGAATCTAATTGATAAATTGAAAAATCCTTGAAATTTAATGAATTATTATTCTTGCTTGTTAAAGAATTAATTGTTATTCCTGTAAATGATATTTAATTGATAAATTGGAAATTATTGCGTAAAAGTTAATGTAAGCGAACCGCCTTAGCCTCGTCACTACTTCGTCGAGGTTAGGCTCAGCACTTACCAGTACATGGGGTCGGTTGTACTGATACTACATTCTGCACTTCTTGTGTAGATTTCGGAGTTGGTCCCAGCGGCGTACCATAGACTTGCTCGGATTTCAGCTACCAGAGGAGACTTGAGGTATAACTGCATGGCATCCGCAGTTCTGAAGTCCCCGTCTATTTTACTTTAGCTGTGTGTTTATTTCCAGACAGCTTTATTTTATTCAGACCTTTATTTGTATTTATTCTAGAAGCTCGTGCATTTGTGACACCAAATTCTGGGATGGTATTTAGACACCGTTGTATTTATGGATTATTTTTCTATATTTCAAATTTTGCTTCCGCTTTTGTTACCTTGATTTTTAATAATGTAAAGATTGTTTAAAAATTGGATAATACTACTCTAATGTTGGCTTGCCTAGCAAGTGAAATGTTAGGCGCCATCACGATCCGAAGGTGGAAAGTTTGGGTCGTGACAATTAGGGAAAGATTTGGAGAAGGCGGCGATTAGGGTTGTCTGGTTGGAGGAGAAGCGTTTGAGGGCAGCTGGGTAGAGACAATGGGTCTCTAGGATTAGGGGGTCGGATTTAAGAGAAGGGGTTAGTTTATTAGGGGTCGTTGATCATATGAGATCAACGACCAAGATGAAAGAATGGGGTTGAGCGGGTCGTTTAAGCGGGTTACCAGCTGGTTATTTTTAAAAACAAGGTGGTTTGGTTTTGGGCTTGGGGTAATTGGGCTAATTCTTGTCCGAATATTTGTTAACATTGGGCTATTATTTAAATACTCAAAATTTATCAAAATAATTTATAAAAATGCTTGATAAATAAATTAAAAAATTATTTATATACTAAAATGATTAAGAATAATAAACTTGTATTATAAAAATATAAAATGCTATTTTAACCCAACTAATATAAATAAAGAGCATTTTTGTACATATATATGCTATTACTGTAAAATTGCGCAAATAGCTTAAAAATATTAATGTAATTACATAAAATGAAGTAAAATATATGAAACATGTATTATAGGTGCAAAAATAATAATTTAAAGTAGTTAAGTCATCATAAAATAATTTGAAGGAGTAATTATTAAATATTCAAGCAATTTAAATACAGAAAAATCAAATTTAAAGCTCTAACAATTATAGGAAATTATAGAAAAATGATTGTGTAGATTTGTAAACTCAATAATGATGTAAAAATAATTTTTTAAAGGTATATATATATATATATATATATATTTTGAGAAAATATAAGGACAAAATTGAGTATCAACATACATCTGCACGTAGGAGGTCTCTAACAAAAGTTGGCGCTTCATAGTAAACTTTAGTGTTGATAGATGGGGGTGTCTAAAAAACTTGCTTCACTAGACGATCTGCCACTATGTTCTGCTCCCGATATGCATGCTTGATTAGTGGATTACCTGGATGGTGGATCACGGACCTACAGTCATCAATCAAATATGAGTAAGCAAGATTATCATTTGTGAGTAGGTCAGTTGCGTCAGTTTCAACTTCCAAAGGTAGTAGGTTGTGGAGAAGAGACATCTGAAGGCCTTCCAGCGGAGCAAATAATTCCATGTGTATACTATTATATTTGTATGTGCAACCCAAGAAGCCTATTTTCCAGCGACCAAGTGAATCACGGATGAGTCATGATCACGCCCAACTATGCCTTATAAAAAGGACTAAGCGTTCGTTGCAAATATAATCCGATTTACAAATCCGAAGTCGAATCCCACAGAGAACTAAGGCTTAGCTACAGTTGTTCAATATTGCAAAGAAACACAAGTTCGAATAATTTTCTAGTTATAAAAATTTAATTTTTATTTCTACTAATTAACTAGCAAATATTATAAACTGGTAAAATTATCAACTAACATGGATGAAATTCTATACAAGACTATGGAGGTCTAGAGTTGTGATTTTCTCTATTATCGGAATCTTTTCCGCTATGTTTTCTACAAATTTGCCTACGTCTTCTCTATCGACCATGAGCACTCTAACTGTCGTAACTCTCTCCCGAGTAATTACCACAATTTACTAGACATATTCTCCTGAATTACGCTAGCTAGCATTAAGCACAGCTCACTCAGATCGCACCAAGGTTTCGTTATCCCTAAACCCACCTTTACACCTCCGTATTGATCCCTCATATACGTTTAGGAGTGATGTTGTTTAACAACTACCTAAATATGCACTCTCTTCCGAGTAATACATACTAAATAGGCACAGCTAATTGAGAGCCCTTCAATCAACCACAAGAATAATATAGTTGAACAAATAGAGAAAATACTACGGCAAATCTATATTAATATAACAAGAAAATCATCCTTCAATAGGTTCCATCAAAACCCTAGATTAGAAAGTTAGCTACTCATACTCATAGTAACAATATCCCAAATATTTTTCATAATTAAAATACAGAGTAAAGATGAAAAGATGTAGAAATAGATGATTTTAACTCCCAAGAGGTGATTCCACCAGCTCTCATTGCCTCTAGCAGCCCAAAAATGTGGCTGCTGATAGAATCCCTTCCAAGTGGTATTTTAGGTCTATTTATATGTGTAGAAGAAACCCTAAACGTGTGGGCCAGGTCCTAGTCAAACTCGGAACGAATTAAGTTTTCAAAACTCGGATTGGACCTGGCGTTAGGCCTGGCGTCGCCAGCCTAATGCCTGGAATTTGGCTAGCCTCGTCACGCTAAAGCCTGGTTCAGCGTGGCCTTAGGCTGGCCTCGCTAGGCTAAAGCCTGGTCCAGCCTGGCCTTAGGCTGGCCTCGCCAGGCTAAAGCCTGGTCCATCCTGGCCTTAGGCTGGCCTCGCCAGGCTAAAACCTGGTCTCTCATTTTCACTGTTCTCGAGCACACTTTCAACGATTAAGTATCCATTTTACTCTACTTTCATCTCCAATTTACCTACACATAAAATAGACTCCATTATGCACAAATAAAGTGTAATTTATTATTAAATCATGTAAAATGCAAGGCACATAATGTACGAAACTATGAAATTATAGCCACACATCAATACCCCACACTTAAACATTGCTCGTCCTCGAGCAATCAAACTACACTTATAGATACGACCTTTTTAAGCAATTCTCCTAACTCATTACACCAAGAAGTTTTAAAATAGTTAAAGCACATAAGTGTGACATCCTTGCCTCAAGATTCGACTCACAAATACCATGCCTTATTCACAATTCACTTACTTACTCCAACATGGATGTCAACAACATTACCTTTCCTTAATGAATCATGTTCCATCACCCAATCAAAGAGCTTAGTTCCACACACAATGAATTTTAAGAACATAGGAACTCAAGATAGACAAAATTCACGCGCTCTCAGAAATAACATTCATATGCCACAAATGATGCACCATAGGCTTACCCGTAGTGTAATACTCTACTAATCGAGTTCAATCAGTCTAAGATCAAGTAGGACTTTCATTGGTTGTAATGTAGGCTGCGGGTCGGGTAGGATATATTTGGATATGAGTGACTACACCTCCCTTAAGCACTTTAATACATGTACTTTAACACTTAACCCCATACTTATGTCAAACCATAACTCCACCTTCACCTCAATATATATTAACTCCATATTTCTTTTAGCACAATTACATCAAGAGTCACCACTATCAAGGAATATTTTTCATAACAATATAGCTAATTTTTCTTTTCTTTCTTTTTCAATTCAAGTGGCTCTTATTTTTTCAAAACAATGCACCTTTCTCCTTATTTCATTAGTTCCACACCAAAGCCGAACCAACCACCCCACACTTTAACTTTTATAAAGTTCATAACAATTCAAGTGCTCATGAGAGGTGAAAAGGTTCAAATATATGGTCGATTAAAACAAAGGGTACGACTTGTAATGTGGTTACCAACGAAACAAGATTATAGGCTCAACAGGGTTAACTATGGTACATAACATTTAGGTGGGTAAACTTTATATATCTGGCTTAATAAAGAAATGCCTATATCATTTCCTAGACTGAATAATACTACTATTTCGCTTTGCAAACACACGGGGCAAGTTCTAGACATCAAATGCAATGCATAGAATACATACAAAACACACACACGCATGGCACATAACTCACTCAGGATTGGTTTCATCGCGACAGTCCACTCAAAGCAGTTAAGTAAAATTAGGATACTACAATTTAAGGTACTTATGCGAGAGTGAAAAACCGAGCGTAAGCGTCACAACCATAGTACTAATTATTCTCAAGGCATAACAAAACTAAGAGATATTGCCTCAATTCAATTCATGGCACAATGGTTCCTATCCCTAAAAATAATAAAACTAACTACACCCGGTTCAAACAAAACCCTTGGAAAAGAACCGCAGCACAAAGAAAAACCAAGGGGGAATTGCTACACTACCTAACAAAAGAAAATCTTTTATGTCTTTTTCCTTTCGAATTAAATCCCTCAAGAAAATTGTCTAATAGATCCATCATCGGGAAAAATCCAATCTTTTCTATTTTTGTTCTCTAAAAAAAAAATCAATTAAACCAACACAATTAAAATAGCATAGAAAGTCACCTAGACAATCTCCTCACCCCACACTTAAAATTGTGCATTGTCCCCAATGCACACTATAACTAAAAAGAGGGTAAAAAAAACTCCCTGGTAGGCCAAAGGCCGAAGCAATAGCAATTTATGGGGTACTCAGACTTCTCCCAGGCTTGGTCCCTCGTGCGGGTACCTCACACTTAGTTCCAACCATCTGGTTTGCTGTTGCATCCTTCCAATAGCTTTTCTTTCCATGCTCCTAGAAAATCAAAAATCGACACTACAAAAATAAAAAATATATAATAAAAGAAAGCAGTAAACCTGGGTTGCCTCCCAACAAGTGCTTGATTTAACATCGCGGCACGACACGAATCACTTTCTGCCTCCACTTTGAACATATGAATTGGACCCCAAGTTTTGATTCTGCTCTATGATCATGCTCCTGGGGTGGTGGAATAAATCTGACTGGCCCAATAAAATAATGTAGTATTCTGCACTTCTTGGCCTTTAGATGAGATGTGTATTCCTGACTTTCTGGAAAGAAGCATTTTAGAATATAAGCGCCTTGTTCCTCATTTCTTGACTCCTCAAGTGGCCCGAATGACTCTATTTCTATATCATCATCCAAATACAGTGTGGAAAAATGCTTGGAGTGTGGACCAATGTGTTCAACTACATGAACATTGGGACTGTCTACTTTCTCAAAACCAATGACACTAGAGTCAACTAAATATGTTTCATCAATGTCCTTGCTTGACTCTAATATCTCTTCTACAACATCGGCATCATCAAATTCTAGTTGATTGGTTTGGTCAAATTCTACTCTCAACTCCTCCATTATAATGGCAATTTCTGCAGCCCATTCATGCTCTTCTTGGCTATTATCCACAATGTAAGCTTGTTGCACTTTACAAGGTTCAATTAGTTTATTATTTTGAGTTTCCAAATTGTGAATAGTTGCCTCTTGCCTTTGTATCTGCAGTAATTTCTCATCATATTGTTCCATGAGGACCTTTAACATATCTTTGATCTCCTTCAGGTCGGCTTCCCAAGATTCTTTGTTCTTATTCCCTTCACATGAAAATGTAGAACCATTAAAGTAAGGGGTTGGGGAGGATAAGACATATAAGCGCAACCATGAAAGTGCCCATCTTGACCACCATACATATCACACACATTCCACACATAAGATTGAGTTGGTGCACATAACTCGCTCTCAGAAATATTTTGATAATTCTTTCATGGGTGGTTTCCTCTACAATATGCATAAGGTTGATCAAAAGTAGAATTACCAATATCAAAACTGTTATTTTCCAGCAACCAAGTGAATCACAGATGAGTCATGATCATGCCCAACTATGTCTTATAAAAAGGACTAAGCAGTCGTTACATATATAATCCGATTTACAAGTCCGGAGTCGAATCCCACAAAGAACTAAGGCTTAGCTACAGTTGTTCAATATTGCAAAGAAACACAAGTTCGAATAATTTTCTAGTTATAAAGATTTGATTTTTATTTCTACTAATTAACTAGCAAATATTATCAACTGGTAAAATTATCAACTAACATGGATGAAATTCTATACAAGACTATGGAGGTCTAGAGTTGTCATTTCCCCTATTGTTGGAATCTTTTCCGCTACGTTTTCTACAAATTTTCCTAAGTCTTCTCTATCGACCATGAGCACTCTAACTGTCGTAACTCTCTCCCGAGTAATTACCACAATTTACTAGACATATTCTCCTAAATTACGCTAGCTAGCATTAAGCACAGCTCACTCAGATCGCACCAAGGTTTCGTTATCCCTAAACCCACCTTTAAATCTCCGTATTGATCCATCATATACGTTTAGGAGTGATGTTGTTCAACAACTACCTAAATATGCACTCTCCTGTGAGTAATACATACTAAATAGGCACAACTAATTGAGATCCCTTCAGTCAACCACAAGAATAATATAGTTGAACAAATAGAGAAAATACTACGGCAAATCTATATTAACATAACAAGAAAATCATCCTTCACTAGGTTCCATCAAAATCCTAGATTAGAAAGTTATCTACTCATACTCATAGTAACAATATCCCAAATATTTTGCATAATTAAAATACAGAGTAAAGATGAAAAGATGTAGAAATAGATGATTCTAACTCCCTAGAGGTGATTCCACCAACTCTCCTTGCCTCTAGCTGCTGATAGAACCCTCTTCCAAGTGGTATTTTAGGTCTATTTATATGTGTAGAAGAAACCCTAAACGTGTGGGCCGGGTCCTAGTCAACCCGGAACGAATTAAGTTTTCAAAACTCGGATTGGACCTGGCGTTAGGCCTGGCGTCGCCAGCCTAACGCCTGGAATTTGGCTGGCCTCGCCAGGCTAAAGCCTGGTCTCTCCTTTTCACTGTTCTCGAGCACACTTTCAATGTTTAAGTATCCCTTTTGCTCTACTTTCATCTCCAATTCACCTACACATAAAATAGACTCCATTATGCATAAATAAAGTATAATGTATCATTAAAGCATGTAAAATGCAAGACACATAATGTACGAAACTATGGAATTATAGCCACACGTCAAGTCTACCATAGCTGAAGAAGCTATTAGAAGTGCTAGTAGCTCCATCGGTATTTAATTTAATGAAATCCACATTTTGAGGTTGCCACTTGATCTATAGTGGGATTTTTTGAGGTGTGGTGCTAAGGTCAAGAAAAATTCTTGCGCTGCATTTAATAAGGATTAGATGGAGTTTCCTGCGATTTATTGTAGATCCCCATAGGAAGTTCGTTTCATAGTTTTCCAATTTAGTGATAATATTTTCTGGGATTGCGACAAATTGCATGACATGGTTTGGTAGAACGTTAAGGGTAGACTTTATGAGAGTGACTCTACCCGCTTTAGAAGGAAATTTGGTTTTCCATCCTGCTAGTCGAGCTTTAAAGTTATCTAGCAGGCATTGAAAATTCCAATTAGTGATACGTGCTGTAGAAAATGAAAAACCCAAGTATTTTCCAAAAGTAGTGCATTCAGACATATTAAAAGAAGTAAGGACAAAGTGCTTATCCAAAGTAGTGCATTTTTTTGAAAAGAAGATTTTTGATTTGTTCAAATTGATGTTTTGTCCCGAGTGAGAATTAAAGTGATTTAAGTGATCAATAATTGTGTAACATGAAGTGGTTGTAATTTTTGTGGTAAGGATAATGTCGTCTGCAAAGAATAGGTGGGAAATTGACGGCCCCCCCTTGAAATTTGTATGGGTTCCCAAGATCTATAATCTACCGCTACATTGATACTACGAGAGAACATCTCCATGCACATAATAAATAAATAAATAAGTAAATAAGGGGTTAAGGGGTCCCCTTGGCGAAGTCCACGTGATGGGAGAAAAAGTTTGTGAGCACCTAAGTTTTTACTATATTTAAATTTTCATCACTTTTGTATTTTATATTTTCTAGGTTTAATCTTGATATTTTAACTTTTATATTATTTTTATTAGTAGGCTTTATTAGAGAATATGTAATATTTTTAACAAAGTCTATTATATGGAGGACGAAAGAATTTATTTTAATCATGGACCAAATCTAATACAATTCTCTTTACACTATTTTCTTGTCCCATCACCCACATACTACACTATTCAAATGTGTCACATCTCACTCCCTTTTTACTATTCCCTTGTCCCATCACCATCTTCCTATTCTTTTTTTTTTATTATTATTATTATTTATACACAATCTATCACACTTACATATATCTTTAGAGTTGCTTGAACACACAAAAACTTGGAAAACTTCAGCAGTTGAACACATAAAGAGTAAGCTGAAAATCGTGAGTTTTTGGTTGAGTCTTAGAGTGCAAAATCTTTGAGAAATATATAAGAGTCTTAGAGTTTGATTCTGAGTTCCTTCTCTTGAAGAATCACTAGTTTTAGTAAGATTTCTAGGCTGTTTTAACACAGATTCACTGTTATTTCTGTAATGACCCAATCGGTCATTTTAACTTTTAGAACCCCGTTTCCTAAAATAAAATTTTTCGTATTTGCTTTTAATAATTTTTGACTTGCGGGGATGGTTGGTTGAAGATTTGGAAGCGTTTGGGTTGAAATCGGAACACTTGGTTCCTTAAGTTAGCCTTAAAAGGTCAAGTTTGACTTCGGTCAACATTTTGAGAAAATGACCCCGGAATCGGGATTTGACGGTTCCAATAGGTTCGTATGATGATTTTGGACTTAGACGTATGTCCGAATTGGGTTTTGATAACCCGAGAGCGTTTTGACGCTTAATAGTAAAACTCAACTATTTGAAGGTTTAAAATTCTTTGAATTTGGTTTGGAGTAGGATTTTGAGTAATTGAAGTCCGTTTGGAATTTCGAGTTTGAGAAAAGTTCCATATAGTAATTTAAGACTTGCACAGAAAAGTTTTTGTCATTCAGAGTAGGTTAAGTATATTTCGACTCATTGGAAGTAAATTGAAGAACTTGAAATTCTTGAGTTTGAATCAATTTGGTTAAGGGTATGATTCTAAGATTTGATGTTGTTTTATGCATTCCGAGAGTTTGAGCGAGCCTGTTTTATGATTTCAAACCTGTTGGTATGTTCGGGCGGGGCCCCGGGGGGTCCCGAGTGTTAATCGGACGAGGCTCAGACCAATTTCGGACTTGGGAGAAAAATGTTGAAGTCTTCTGCTTCTGGTACTTTCGCACCTGTGCTTGGACAGTCGCAGGTGCGACCCTGGCAAATGCGAGCTTCAATCGCAGAAGCGGAAGGGGGAAAGAAGGCCTGCCATCGTAGGTGTGGAACATTGGGCGCACCTGCGAACGTGCAGGTGCGAGAATTTTTGCGCAGATGCGATCGTGGCCCAGGCGAGTGGAACTCGCACCTGTGAGAATTTCCGCAGGTGCGAAAGCCGCAGGTGCGGTACCCCTTCCGCAGGTGCGAAACCATTGCTTGGCAGAATGGTTAATAATCGGGGCTCAGATATTTTGATCTCATTTTTCCTCCATTTTCGGGCGATTTCAGAGCTTTTGAGAAGGGAGTTCAAGTAGCAATTGAAAGGTAAGTTAATTCCACACTCATTGAGTTAAATACATAGATTATAGGTAGATTATACTAGTAAATATTAGAAATCAAGGGTTTAGGTGAAAAACCTAAATTTTTATAAAAATAAGATTTTAACCACGAAAATGGTTATGGAATTGGATAGAAATTATATATTTTGAGTTCTTGAGATTATGAGTAATGTTTTCATCCGAACATTTTCAGAATCTGGGTACGTGGGCCCGAGGTGAATTTTACGAATTTTACCAATTTGGATAGAGTAATTTATTTAATAGATAAATTTCGAATTATTGAACATATATTAATTATTTTATATAACTTTTGGATAGTTTCGGATTTTTCGGCATTGAATCGAGAATTTTACGCGACGCGATAATCAAAAAGTGGACTTTGAGATGAGGTAAGTCTCTTGTCTAATCTTGTGAGGGAGAATTACCCTATAGGGATTAAATTAAATAATTGTTGCTAATTGCGGGGGCTACATATGCACGAGGTGACGAGAGTCCGTGCGTAGCTACTATTAATGCTAAAGTCCGGGTAGTTTAGGACTCAAAGCATGAATTACTTATGTACATTGTATTCTTTGGTTAATTAATATTAATTGAAATATATGAATACATTGTGAATTGTTAGATAAAGATATTAAAGGATGGAAATCTCATAGGCTTGATTTTCTGTTTAAATCAATTAATTTCTAAAAATAAATTGTTCTCCTCCCAAATTTATCTTATAATAAAAATACTCTCCTTCCGGAGGTACATAAGAAAATGTCCTTCTTTCTTGTGAAGCGGGCCGAATGCCTCGGCAGGATATATGCATTTATGGATCGCGCCGCACATCCCTCGGCAGTGTACACGATACTCTGGATCGGGCCTTACGTCCTCGGCATAAATCGTGCTTAATAATAATAATAATTACACGATACTTTGATAGCTTATTTCAGCGTGCGAAGCTAATTGATAAATTGGAAAATCCTTGGAATTTAATGAATTATTATTCTTGCTTGTTAAAGAATTAATTGTTATTCCTGTAAATGATATTTAATTGATAAATTGGAAAATCCTTGGAATTTAATGAATTATTATTCTTGCTTGTTAAAGAATTAATTGTTATTCCTGTAAATGATATTTAATTGATAAATTGGAAATTATTTGAATTGAAGAAATTTAATTAATATATTGAGAATTGTTGCATTTGATGAAATTTGATTATCTTCGCTGATTAAATAAATTAGTTTAAATTCTATAAATCATGCTGATTTAAATATCCTAGTTGTATTTCAATTGTTATTAGTGAACCATAGTGAGTGTCAAAGTCGGCCATCTCGTCTCTACAACTTCGAGATTAGGCTTGATACTTACTGGGTACACGTCGTTTACGTACTCATACTACATTTGCTGCACTTTTTGTGCAAGAACTATGGCAAGTACTAGTGGGGGACCTATCGTCTTACACCCACGTTATCCAGGGGCATAGTGGTGAGCTGTTTCTCTGATCCGTTCTGCAGCTACTAGTGTCTCTCTTTGTATTTTTCATTCTGTCTATTTTTATTTCAGATAGTAATTGAAGTTTTGTATAATCTAATAGATGTTTATACACTTGTGACACTAGGTCTTGCCACACACATTGGTAGAATTTGAGTTTTATTATTTCTATTGGTTTTAAATTTTGTCAATGAATACTTAATTTATTAAGTTGGCTTGCCTAGCTGTAGTGTTGGGCACCATCACAACCTATAGGTGAAAATGGGCCGTGACAGTTTCTTTGTTGCTGATTTTCTGCTCTTTCACTGTTGAATTTCATTTTGTTGCCAATCAAGTATCTCTAAAACCTTTGTATTGCAGATTCTTGATGACAATGAAAAACTTTGAACCTTTTGATTGGTGGAACATACAATATCTGATGTTGTTCCAAGATAATTGTTACATCAATGTTATAGCATGTAAATATGTAGTATTTAGCTATAACTTTCACTTTTGTTTACAAAACAATACTTTATTAATGTGTCATTTAGTTGTTAAAAGGTCCATTTCTTTTGTTTATTTCTTTTTTGTTAAGCTTAGCGAATGTTCCATCACATATTTGTTCATCTATCATATTATGTATCACGACCCATAATCCATTAAAGGTCGTGATGGTGTCGGACTCCGCTGTCAGGCAAGCCAAAAATAAATTCTTATTTTGGTTCTCATTTTAAAATTTTTGAAATCATATTTCCTTCAATTAAATGGTAAAAGGTGGAATTTACACTGTAAATAATAATATTTTACAATAATTTCAATACAGGACAACCCAAATCACCCCAAAACCCAGTGTCACAAGTGCATGAGCCTCAACTAGGAATGCAAAATAAAATACAACATCTGTCCGGAATATAAATTCGGACTGGAGAAATATAAATATTCTGAAAGAGACTCTGCTGGCTGTGGACTTGTAACGTGGAATGCAGCTCACCTAAATCCCCGCAATAACCTCGCCTCTGCGCCCACAAGGCCACTAGACATATATGCATCTACACAAAACTGTGCAGCAAGTGTAGTATGAGTAAGGAAATCAACGCGTACCCAGTAAGTATTCCGCCTAACCTCGAAGAAGTAGTGACGAGGGGTCGACTTCGACACTTACTATGTGCTATAAATAAAATATCAATGATATAATTAAGTATGGATTATGTAGAATGGCTGTAAGCTCAATATCATGAAATAAATAAACAATTCTTTTATTCATAAGAAATTTCCAAATTTATTTTCATCATTTAACATTTTTGTAGCTCGCGCCAATGAAAGCAATATCAATTATCATCAATTCCAAAATTATATCCTGCGCAAATCATGCCGAGGTCCTACGACCCGATCCAACATAATATTTAAATTGTGCACTGCCGAGGGTCGAACAACACGAACCATAGATGCATCTATCTGTTACCGAGGCGTTCGACCCGCTCCACAAAAGAAAAAACACATTAAACAACCAATTCAAGATTTATTAAGGGAAAAATATTTTAAAATTTCAAATTCTCATTTAACGGTCAAGTAAATGAAGTTTAACCTTTTTACAATTCCTTTATCGAGTTTCTAAATGTCTTAAACAATTAAATTAATAAGTAGGGCGCAAACATCGCAAGTACAACATGATATGGGCCCTAGACTACCCAGACATAAGCATAATAGTAGCTACGCACGGACTCTCGTCACCTCATGCCTACATAGCCCTAACAAATAGAAGCACATAATAATTTGATTCACCTATGGGGTTAATTCCCTCTTACAAGGTTAGAAAGGGGACTTACCTCGCTTCGAAATTCCATAACCAGCTCCAAAGCCTCTCCAACAACTCAAACCCATGCCCGTCGCTCCAAAACTAGTCACTAAATGTGCAAATCCATAAATATATACTCTAATACTCATTATAATTCAATTTCCAACTCCGCTAGAAAAATCGATGAAATCGCCCTCGGGCCCACATGCCCGGATTCCGAAACTTTTCGAAGATAAACACTACCCATAGCATTACGAACTAAAATATATAATTTATTCCCAATTCCATATCCAATTTCGTGGTCAAAATCCAAAAATACCAATTTCTAGGTTTTCCTTCAAAATTCTAAATTTCTACAAATTTCCATTTTTAAATTCGTATATAAACCAAGTATTTAACTTGAAATAGATGGGAATCACTTATCTTGACATGGATGATGAAAATCCCTCCTTGAAGCTCTCCAAATATCGCTCCAACCAAATGAAAATGAGAGAAGATGAGCTAAATCCCGCTCTCAAAACGATTCTGCCTAGCGATATTTTCGCACATGCGGAACAGTAGACACACCTGCGTCATCGCTTCTGCGACCACGCCTCCGCTTCTGCGGAACTCACCCCAAACACAAGGCCTCGCACCTGCGGAAAGATCCCCAGCTTCTGTGACATCGCAAGTGCGAGCTTCCTTCCGCTTCTGCACCCCACGCTTCGCTTCTGCGCGTAGTTGCGGCCAAAACTTCGCACCTGCAGTCCTTCCCCTGGATGACTTGCTCCGCTTCTGCGACCCCTGGGATATTTCTGTGGCCCTGCACCTGCGGCCAAAACCTCACAGGTGCGGTTACACCAGGTGACATCAGATTCAGCATTTCATAAGGCCAAATTCAATCCGTTAACCATCCAGAATCCACCCGAGGCCCCCATGACCTTAACCAATTATACCAACACGTCCCAAAACACATTATGAACTTAGTCGAGACCTCAAATCACGCCAAGCAAAATCGAAACTACGAATTACCCTCCAATTCAAACCTAATGAACTTTGAAGCTTCAAACTTCTATCTTTCGATGCCGAAACCTATCAAATCACGTCTGATTGACCTCCAATTTTGCACACAAGTCATAATTGACATTACAAAACTACTCTAACTCCCGGAATCAGATTCCGACCCCGATATCAAAAAGTCCACTCCCGGTCATACTTTCCAAAAACCTTTATATTTCCATTTTTCGCTAAATGACCCCGAAACGACCTACGGACCTCCAAATCCACTTTCAGATGCGCTCCCAATACCAGAATCGCCTTACGGAGCTAATCCCAGACTCGTAATCCCAAACGGATATCAATAATATTGAAATACACTTCAACCCAAATTTAGAAAATTCTTCCAAAAATGCCAACTTTCATAATAGGCTTCGAAATGCTCCCGAGTCATCCAAAACCCGATGCGGACATACGCCCTAGTCCAAAATCGTCATACAAACCTGTTGGAACCTTCGAATCCCGATTGCGAGGTGGTTTACTCAAAAATCAAACCTTAGTTAATTCTTCCAATTTAAATATTCTAAAATTAGAATTTTCTTTCCAAACTAACTCCAAACTTTTCAAAATTCAATTCTGATCATACGTACCAGTCATAATACCTGAAGTGAAGCTGTTCAGGGTCTCAAACTATTGAATGACGTGCTAGAACTCAAAACGATCGGTCGGGTCGTTACATTCTCTCCCACTTAAACATACGTTTGTCCTCGAACATGCTAAGAACTACTATGGCGTTGTTCGAAATCATTGTTTAACACCTCGTGCACCTACCCGTACTACCACAACCCAGTTTAGCATATTTACTCGAGAAAACCTGAAAATCCTCCCTTTTATCTAGTCAATTAAGCCCTAGAGCCAAATTCCAACATCTGAAATTCTCTACCAGGTCTGTTTCTAACATACAAACACCGTACCTGTCACTATACGATGCACCAATACATGATTTCATGCCTTTACTGAATTCATACCATGCACTGTGTAACCCACATGACCATAATAACATCCTCTGACAATGATGGACAAAATCCCACGAATCTGATGCCCGCACGCACCTCACGAAGCATATAAGTCATGTTTCAACTCTCGCAATACTGCCACAACAGAAAGGATGCGTAGAAATTCATAACCAACTTCCGAGTCGACAAATCATTAAGTCCCTCCTCCTGACAAGGACCATTATCCCATTATGAACCAAATGACGATATTTACTTTTTTTAATATGCCTCATATAATCCTATCGTACTGATCCCAGGTCCAATAATCTCATCCCACCCAGTATAAGTTGTTCTGGCAATAAGCCACCACAAACACTACCAAAGATCTCATATGATGCCATCATGCGCCAACAATCCACAAACTCGCATGTGATACATAAGTAAAAAAACGAACTCTGGAAAGAACTACTCAACCCACGTAACTAATTAAACAACCAAAAGGATATTATGAACCTTCCTTAGGAAATGAGAAGCAAAACACGCAATAATAGATATGGGAAACTGTACTCAATAACACACTGTTGCGGCGTGCAACCCGATCCACACATGATACCGTTGCGGCGGTAACTCGTTCCAACCATGATACCCATGGCGACGTGCCATCCGATCCAAACAATGTATCTGTCGCGGTGTGCCACCCGATCCAACCATATACCCATGGCGGCGTGCCACCTGATTCACACATAATAATCTAAAGAAAACACACATCGAGCCGTAACTCTTATACTCACGAAATTCCCGAATATCAACCATAAGCACGCCAACTGCATAATACAAATCCTGGGGAGACGGGTAGCGCCATAAGCTACAAAACACAAGCATAAATAAGGTGCAATAAATGACCTGTATCTCGAGAGCCATCCTGCTCATATAACACCACAAACTATGCGGGATCTCAATACAAGTGCGAATAATCAAACCACCTCACAACCCACATGGCACAATATAGACTACACGGAAGCGTCGATAATAGAAATAATATCCAAGGCCCGAAGACCCCTCCGAAAATAGCGCTATGCTGGAATGAACACATCCGGCCTGATATAGAGCCCACATTCACATTTAGATCTATCCACAGACCTCAAGTCGATTTTGATCGTACCGCACTGGGCTAATAACCTTTCAAGGATCCACAACACCCCTTTTCCCATGACACACAAGAACCGCCGCCAAATCCGGAACAAACTTCCACAATTCACAACCAACTGAATAGAGCGCCTTCCAGGCCTAAACTCTCACATTAGCGATAGTACCAAATCTCCATAATTGGTTTCAAATCTTTAATCAATCAAGTGACTACATGTCACACTTATACAATCTTCCCGTGGGACACACTCCCACGACCTTCCGCACCAGATAACAAGTCTACACATCCATACCACCGGCCATACTAATGTTGTAAAGAAAATCAAGAATCCGCAATCAGTACACAAAGCCTCCTACACAAGACATCGATCTCAGGTGACGCTAAATACAATACCAGCTTACTCTAACCATCTGAATTCCTTTTCATGTCATCCGATCTTGTGGCATTCTTGTCAACACCGAACCGCAACCTTGATCCTCAAATTCCAATTTTCTATGCTACTCACTGCACCTAATCATTCCAATGCGCAGGAGTACAAGAATTTCATCATAACTCCTGAACCACTAATAGAATACACACTTCATCATATAGGAACCTCTCACTTGACTCATTTCAGGAGAACCATTGCAACACGTGACTGAATTCTCATAACCGCAGAAAATACAACCCCATGTAGTGGTATAATCCACCATGTCCTTTCCGTTATCCATTTTTCACACAACATGCCATTATAATCGAATACCTCCAAATAAATCAAATTAAAGCGGTCATCAAGTCTCGTACGTACCACCATAAATCACATGTATAACTCAACACGCTGAAAGAACTGATCATTGCCACCAAGGCTAATTCAACCATTGCTAACCGATCCGACTTCTTCTAATTTACTTCGGACTTGCCTTCGGAATAATAATATCTCCATTCAAAATATAATGAACCCAACCCGTACTCATCCTGAGTGACCCTATTTCACGAGACCACGTTGCCTCAAAACCCGAGAACTTACTCATACCCTCCTTGTGCGCACATTCGCATCTTCAACTGATATACCCATTCTGATAATTCCTTTACAAATCCAAAGGTATTTTCTCTCATTTCTCCAATGCTATACCGCAGACCGAAGATAACATAGAACACTCCAAGCCCCTTTCATAGTCCACTACAAAAGCTCGATACTTAACCATACCACAGATTCGAAATCCTGAGGCACCACACTTTAACTTTTGAATCCACTAGGACCGTTGTTGAGAGTCACCCACTCTGGCTTGGTCCTGAATATAACCAACTCCAAGGACTTGCTAGCACATGAACACCCTCTCAAAGAGGCACCCGGCTGGATCACTTTCCTTGTACTTCACATCTACATGAAGCATAAACTTTGAGTTTTCCCCAAGCCTGAACATGAATCGATAAGGCCAATTACAACACACATTTCTCAAATCCTTTGCTCAAATTACCACCGATGTTCTCTTTCTTTAGTCGTAATAACCCACCAATATGCCGACATCTTCCAACAGCGCTGCACCGAGTACAATTACTATGAAATGAATAAACCACCCTGAGCCCGTGCTTATTCACCAGCTGTACAAGTCCGTTCACTCCCCATTGACATCAACTAAAGGTGCGACGATACATTCCGATCCAAATTCACGCTGTATCTCTCTTCATATTAAGCAACTCCCTCCTGTCACACCCAATCTTCCTCAATATAGCAGCTAATATTCCGAATTAAGCTTGTAGACTTAGTCACTGTCCACCATGAGTTCCAAATCACTCTAAAATTTCTCAAGGCGTGTAGTCATCCTACCACAGAACCCATATACTGCTCTGCCACTCTCCCACTTTGGTCAAACCCTCTCATTTAAGCAACTACTCGACTTCTGTTTCTCACACTTGGCCTTCTAGAATTTTAACCATCGCAAGACACCTCCCACATGTTCTTCCTCATCCTTCGCTGCCCAGTTGTTGCCTTAAATCAAAATCTATCTCTGTAGCACTTGAACCAATCGATTACTACCAATTTTAAACCTTTCCAAAAATCATCTTTCTAGAGCCATCAAAACTAGAAACACAGATTCGATTCCAAAATCGCTACACTCCATTATTTCTGACAAGTGCTTCTCCGGCACCATTTCACAATATCCCGACCCGAAGGCGAATTGAAGAAGATCACCACACCGGCGAACTTAATGCATCCAATCCAGGACGATAACACCACATCACAGATGAAAATTGCACCATGCTCGAAAATACCAAGTGTCGTTACTCCATCAATCCAACCTGAACATTCTTAGTGCGATTGCCTTTCCTCCTCCGGAACTAAATGTTAAACCTCTAAGCCGTGAAATGTCATTTGCTACCACAATCCATAGATAAGCACCATACCATTACACCAACACTATGCGATAGCAACGCACGAATCATCACAACAATCAGTGCCAAATCTCACACCATAGGCAATACTAATATTGAGCTGAAATGACAGAACGACCTTCCGCAAGGCGACGACAATAGCCCAATCAAATACCCAGGGAGAAACATCCCGCACCACCTCTGTAGTACCATTAAAATTCCTCGATTCCAAATTTATAACAAGTGATTCACGTGACACAAGATTTAATAGGAAGGAAATGAAGGCATAAGCCTCAAAGGAATCAAATCGCACGATGAGGAATCAAGAAGGGAAGTGCTCCTAACAGTCCTGTTGCCTCTCGAAGATAAGTACAGACGTCTCCGTACCGATCCACAAGACTCTACTAGACTCGCTTATGACTCGTGAGACCTAAGTAAACCTAGTGCTATGATACTATGTTGTCACGACCCAAAATCCATTAAAGGTCATGATGGCGCCGGACCCCGCTGTTAGGCAAGCCAAAAATAAATACTTAATTTGGTTCTCATTTTAAAAATTTTAAATCATATTTCCTTCAATTAAATGGTAAAAGGTGAAATTTACAGTGTAAATAATAATATTTTACAATAATTTCAATACAGGACAACCCAAATCACCCCAAAATCCGATGTCACAAGTGCATGAGCCTCAACTAGGAATGGAAAATAAAATACAACATCTGTCTGGAATATAAATTCGGACGGGAGAAATATAAATATTCTGAAGAAGACTCTGCTGGCTGTGAACTCATAACGTGGAATACAGCTCACCTAAGTCCCCGCAATAACCGCGCCTCTGCGCCCACAAGGCCACTAGACATATATGCACCTGCACAAAAATATACAGGAAGTGTAGTATGAGTACGTAAATCAACGCGAATCGAGTAAGTATCTCGCCTAACCTCGAAGAAGTAGTGATGAGGGGTCGACTTCGACACTTACTATGGGCTATAAATAAATTAGCAATCATATAATTAATCATGGATTACGTAGAACGGTTGTAAGCTCAATATCATGAAATAAGTAAACAGTTCTTTTGTTCATAAGAAATTTCCAAATTTATTTTCGTCATCTAACATTTGTGTAGCTCGGGCCAATGAAAGCAATATCAATTATTATCAATTCTAAAAATATATCATGCGCAAATTATGTCGAGGTCGTACGGTCCGATCCAACATAATATTTAAACTGTGCACTACCGAGAGTGGAACGGCACAAACCATAGATGCATCTATCTGCTACCGAGGGGTTTGACCCGCTCCACAAAACAGAAAATACATTAAACAACCAATTCAAGATTTATTAAGGGGCAAATATTTTAAAATTTTAAATTCTCATTGAGCGGTCAAGTAAATGAAGTTTAACCTTTTTACAATTCCTTTATCGAGTTTCTAAATGTCTTAAATAATTAAATTAATAAGTAGGGCACAAACATCGCAAGTACAACATGATATGGGTCCTAGACTACCCAGACATAAGCATAATAGTAGCTACACACAGACTTTCGTCACCTCGTGCGTACGTAGCCCCCACAAATAGAAGCACATATTAATTTGATTCACCTATGGGGTTAATTCCCTCTTACAAGGTTAGAAATGAGACTTACCTCGCTCCAAAATTTCATAACCGGCTCCAAAGCCTCTCCAACAACTCAAACCGATGCCCGACGCTCCAAAACTAGTCAATAAATGTGCAAATCTATAAATATATACTCTAATACTCATTATAATTCAATTTACTACAATTTCCAACTTCACTCGAAAAATTGATGGAATCACCCTCGGGTCCACGTGCCCGGATTCCGAAACTATTCGAAGATAAACACTACCCATGGCATTAGGAACTAAAATATATAATTTATTTCGAATTTCATGTCCAATTTCGTGGTCAAAATTCAAAAATACCAATTTCTAGGTTTTCCTTCAAAATCTCAAATTTCTACAAATTTTTATTTTTAAATCCATATATAAACCAAGTATTTAATTTGCAATAGGTGAGAATCAATTACCTTGACATGGATGTTGAAAATCCCTCCTTAAAGCTCTCCAAAAATCGCCTCAACCAAGTGGAAAATGAGATAAGAGCCAAATCTCGCTCTTAAAACGATTCTGCCCAGCGATAGTTTCACACCTGCGGAACAGTAGCCGCACCTGCGGCGTCGGTTCTGCGACCACACATCTGCTTCTACGAAACTCACCCCAAACACAAGGCCTCGCACCTCCAGAAAGATCCCCCGCTTCTGTGACATCGCAGGTGCTAGCTTCCTTCCTCTCCCGCGCCTTCTTCAGCTTCTGCGCCCCAGGCTTTGCTTCTGCGCTTGCGCAAATGCGGCCAAAACTGCGTACCTGCGGTCCTTCTCCTGTCTGACTTTCTCTGCTTCTGCGACCCCTGGGTCGCTTCTGCGGCCCCGTACCTGCGGTCAAAACCTCGCAGGTGCGGTTACACCAGGTGACAACAGCTTCAGCATTTCATAAGGCCAAATGCGATCCGTTAACTATCCGGAATCTACCCGAGGCCCCCGAGACCTTAACCAATTATACCAACACGTCCCAAAATACATTCGAACTTAGTCGAGGCTTTAATCACGACAAAAAATATTGAAACTATGAATCACCCTCCAATTCAAACCTAATGAACTTTGAAGCTTCAAACTTCTACCTTCGATGCCGAAACCTATCAAATCACGTCCGGTTGAACTCAAACTTTGCACACAAGTCATAATTGACATTACGGACCTACGCTAACTCCCGAAGTTGGATTCCAAACCCAATATCGAAAAGTCCACTGCCGGTCAAACTTTTCAAAAACCTTCAAATTTCTATTTTTTGCCAAATGACCGCGAAACAACCTACAGACCTCCAAATTCACTTCTGGATGCGCTCCCAACACCAGAATCGCCTTACGGAGCTATTTCCAGACTCGGAATCCCAAACAGACACTAATAACATTGAAATGCACTTCAACCCAAATTTAAGAAATTCTTCAAAAAATTTCAACTTCCATAATAGGCGTTGAAACACTCACGGGTCATCCAAAACCCGATTCGGACATACACCCAAGTCCAAAATCATCATACGAACTTGTTGGAACCTTCCAATCCCGATTCTGAGGCCGTTTACTCAAAAATCAAACCTTAGTCAATTCTTCCGACTTAAAGCTTCCTAAATTAGAATTTTCTTCCCAAACTAACTCCGAACTTTTCGAAATTCAATTCCGACCATACATACAAGTCATAATACCTGTAATGAAGCTGCTTAGGATCTCAAATCACTGAATGACGCGCTAGAGCTCAAAACCGGTCGTTATATTATGTTTTTCTTTAAATTATGTTATCTCTGTTTGTTTATCTATTTTCATCATTCGCTATGTACTTTGAGTTGGATAATAGTTTAGATAAAAAATTTAGTGTCTTGTGGATCTTTTGATAAGTGATGAAAGGATTAATTTTGAAGTAAGAAAAGTTTTGTAAAGTCAAGTAGATTCGAGGTTTTAGTTTGGTATATTGTTTAATTTTTGTCATGCGCCCATTTCGTCTCCTGACTCGTTGTATTTATATTGCTAATAAGATAAGAATTTATCACTGTTATTTGCTCGCTAGGTTACTTTCAGGCTAACTGGATTGTAGTATTTATTTATTAGTAGTAATTAAATTAGTAGTAGGCTTTTGGAACTAATGAGCCATGATGTATCATGTAAGAGATAAAGTAATTGGGCCCAATAAATTAAGTCCAGGTCTGAAGCATTGAAGCATGCTAGATGGCCCATTTCTTTTAATAACTATGTGGGCCAAGACACTCAATTTCTGCCGGCCCAATACCAATTAAGCTAGATGACCCATTCCTTTCTTCTTTATAAAAAATAAATAAAATAGGTGGTCCATTTTCTAAGATAACCATAAGCTAGCCCAAATGATTAAAAAATAAGTTTCTTCTGATAAATCGAATAAAAGTGGATGTCTCTTTTATTAATTATTTTTTTCTTTTTTTTTCTTAATAGCTTAATTATTTTTAATTACTTTAAATGCTAGGCAATTAGTAGGTGCGCTTTAACTTTTTCACTCACGGACTCGCTTGCGTAGCGTGATATTAACATTCAATAATTTAATTCAATAAACTCGTACCATATCTACTAGCTTTAATTAATTTCTAATTAATTAATCCTTTGCTAAAATCGTAGTTTCGCTTGCGTAGCGTGATAGTTGATATTTAATTAATTTCTTCGAGTGTAGTAATTTTTTCAAAAGTAATAACGTACTAATAATCCTTGTCATAACTGAGGATTCTCTTGCGTAGCGCTGTTACGATAAAATTAATAAATTTCGTCTCGATCACTCATTTGCTTGCGTAGTGTGGTTATGACATCTTATTATTCAAAATTTTCTTTAAGTTTTATAATAATCCAGAAATAAAAAGGGATAGGTAAAATATAAATATCATATAAATTTCAGTTTTGTCCAAAAGTAATTCAAGCCAAGTATAAGTCAATAAAGAGACCATGCTAGAACCAAGGGACTCGGGGAATGCCTTACGCCTTCTTCCCGCTCAACATAATTCCTTACCCGGACTTTATTTTTACAGACCAATAATAAAAGAGTCAAATCTTCCTTTGAATAGGGATTCAAATAAAAGGTGACTTGGAATACCCAAAAATCAATTCCAAGTGGCGACTCTGTAAATAAAATAATCCCTAATCAAGTTTGTTACTTCAATTGAAAAAACTCTTTAACCCACAATAATCCATAATATCATCTTTTGGGGGGTAAAAAGGAGGTGTGACAAAGTCTATAGGAGAACCATTGATAAGAATTGAAACATATGAGGTGGTGACGCAAGACATTATGAGGTTGATGATAGGTAAGGGAAACTGGAAGTGTATGAGTGTTTGGCGTACAAAGGACCATTCAAGGCGATCAAAATCCTTTTCTAGGTCCAATTTTATGAGAGCTTGACCTCTTTTCCCTTTGAGGATTCGAAAATGAGTTAAAAGTTCTTGGAACATAACCGCATTATCAGCTGCACGACGAGTATAATGAAAACTAGGTTGAGTAGGGTCAATTATTTTTGGTAATAAAGGCTTAATGCGGTTGACAATAATTTTAATAATAATTTTATAGATAGTGCTACAAAGGTTAATAGGGCGATATTGAGATAAACAAGAAGCAGTTTGATTTTTAGGGATCAGATAGAGGTAAGTAATATAAATATCGGGGGGAATGGATTTTTGGTCAAAAACAAATTGACAAAAATTAATAACAGCTTCATTAATTTCTAGCCAATAAAGTTGGTAAAAGTGTGGATGGAGCCCATCTAGGCAAAGTGATTTATATGGTTTGAAGAATATACTAGCTCTCACAATTTCCAAATTATCAAGAGGACGCGTGAGATTGTATCACGACCCCAATTTCCCTCCGTAGGATGTCGTGAAAGCACCTAGTCTCTAAGACTAGGTAATCTTATCAATTATGCGGAATACAAAACTGAAACTCAAATCTCAACATTTAAAATAAATCAAACCGCGATTCAAATAGTTACAACTCCCAAAACCCGGTAGAAATAAGTCACAAGCTTCTAAGAGAAATACTAAGTGTCTTTATACATCAAACAATATAATAAGGATAGAGGGGGACTTTGAGATCAGGGGACGCTGGCAAATGTACCTTGAAGTCTCCGCATACAGACTCTCTCACTGATACCTGGTCTGGTAGGAAGTACCTGGATCTGCACAAAAAGATGTGCAGAAGCGTAGTATGAGTATACCACAGCGGTACCCAGTAAGTGCCAAGCCTAACCTCGGTAGAGTAGTGACAAGATCAGGTCAGACCCTACCGAAAATAAATAAAGACAAGGTGAAAAGTTTAACAATATAATAATAACAAAATGACAATGAGAATGAATCAAGTAAGCAGTATGTCACACTTTAACTTCACAGAATAAGGACAAATAATACCTTGCGAAAAGAAAACAGAAATTTACAACTTTAAAGAAATCACCAAAATAACCAAAAACAAATGCAGCCATAAAGAAATATCAACAAGGGCACTCTCGAGGTACCGCCTCGTAGTCTCAAATCATAAATAAATTCACAATATCTCATTTTCTTATAACACCGCGGGAGCCTTCACATTTAATTTTAAAGAAAATATTTTTTTCCCAAATAACATCCTGCGTTTTAGCAACCCTTATCACACCGCATGACTTCTAGTAGTTCCCCTACTAGCCACGCGTATCAAGCCACCCTTATCTCACCGCATGTGTTTCAACACCCAGACCTTATACCACCTTATGCGTATCAATACCACTATATATCACAATTTTTACCTCAATTGCCCAAATATTTCAACTTGCCAAAGTACATCAACAACAACAACAATAGTTTCCACAATAAGGAGCTCATAACTCAATCACAATGAGTACAAAAAACTCACAAAATATTCGGGAATGAATAACTCAGAAAAAATAATATTTCACAATTTTTAACACGTTGCCTCAATACTAGATTTTTTTCAATGTCAAATACTTGATATTAATAATATTTAAATTTAAGAAATCCAACCTTCAAATAATGGACAGAACAAAAGAGACAGAGTTTCAACTAAACAGGTAAAATAATTGGCAGGAAATGGTCAGGCAAAGTTAAAATACGAAAATATATTAATGATGATGAATATAACAGAATAAAATAAATTAATTAATATGCAACAGTGATCCACACAATTTAAAGACATAATCTTCAACAGTTATCCCGTGTACATACTCGTCACCTCGTGTACATGACTTTCAACACATCAAAATTTTCATATCAATACTAATCCTAAGGGAGAATTTCCCACACACAAGGTTAGACAAGTCACTTACCTCAAACCACCCTCAATCAGTCAAGTAGCATGCCTTTTCCTTAATTTTCTGACTCAGATCGGCTCGAATCTAGTCATATTTAATTCGATTCAATCAATACAAATGATAGGAATAACTTCCATATGAAAATACAAATTTTCTAACACAATCCGAAATTTAACCCAAAAATTGCCCGTGGGGCCCATATCTCAGAACCCGACAAAAGTTATAAAATACGAACGCTCATTTAACCACGAGTCCAACCATATAAGTTTTACTAAAATCCGACATCAACTCGACCCTCAAATCTTCAATTTAAACGAAGAGGGTGTTCTAAATCTTCCAACTTAAATCCTCAATTAAATATTAAAAACAACCAGGGATTTGGGTAATTTGACCAATATTGAGTTAAGAACACTTACCCCATTATTGTTCTTGAAAATCTCCCGAAACGTGCCTCTTCCCGAGCTCCAATTTGTTAAAAATGGAAAATGGGACGAAGTCCCATTTTCAGAACTTAAAGTTTCTGCCCAGGGATTTCTTCTTCGGGAATGCGACACTTGCCTCACGTTCGTGAAGCACAAAATATGCTACCCAAAATTTTTCTCTTCACGAATACGAGGGTCCTCTCACGAACGCAATGACCAAGGGTCCCATGCCTTCGGGAGTGTGATACCTCACTCGCGAATGCGTAGGCTAACATATGAAGTCCACCCCAGCCCTCACTCGCGTTCGTGATACACACTGGTCCTCACCCTTCGTGAATGCGTCCCTTGCTTCGTGAACACGAAGAACAAATTATCACCTGCCCCAGTTCCCCTTCACGAATGCAAGACCTCTCTCGCGGACGCGAAGAAGGAAACTAGAGCTGGACACCAAAAATTCTTCAGTTGTTCTCCAAGATCAAAATTGATCTGTTAACCTTCCGAAACTCACCCGAGGCTCCCGGGGCCTCAACCAAATACACCAACAAGTCCTACAACAGCATACGAACTTAGTCAAAACTTCAAATCACATCAAACAACGCTGAAACCACGAATCATGTCCCATTTCAAGCTTAAGGAATTTAAAAATTTCCAACTTCTACATTCGATGCCGTAACCTATCAAATCAAGTCCGCTTGGCCTCAAATTTTGCACACAAGTCATAAATGACATAACGGAGCTATGAAAATTTTCAGAACTAGATTCCAACTCCGATATCAAAATTCAACTCCCCGGTCAAACTTCCAAAATTAAATTTCTATTTTAGCCATTTCAAGCCTAATTTAGCTACGGACTTCCAAGTAATTTTTCGGACATACTCCTTAGTCCAAAATCACCATACGGAGATATTGGAATCATCAAAACTCTATTTCGGGGTCGTTTACACATAAGTCAATATCCGATCATTCTTTCAATTTAAGTTTTCAACTTTGAGACTAAATGTCTCAATTCATTCCGAAATCTCCCCGTACTCGAACTGACTACCCCGGCAAGCCACATTACAGCTATAAAGTACAGAACGAGCAGTAAATGGGGGAATGGGACTACAACTCTCAAAACGACCGGCCTGGTCGTTATATCCTCCCACTCTTAAACAAACGTTCGTACTCGAATGGGTTTAGAATTATACATGGAGTGGTGCAAAGATGAGGATAGCATCTACGCATATCATGCTCGGTCTCCCAAGTCATCTCTTTGACCGGATGACCCCTCCACTATACTTTTACGAAAGCAATGCTTTTCGATCTCAACTTTCTAACCTGTCTGTCCAAAATGGCCATTGCTCCTCAATATAAGACATATCCTTATCCAATTGGACTGAGCTGAAGTCTAACACATGAGACGGATCTCCGTGATACTTTCGGAGCATGGAAACATGAAACACTGGATGAACTGCAGAGAGACTAGGTGGCAGTGCAAGTCTGTAAGCCACCTCTCCAACTCTCTCAAGAATCTCAAAAGGTACGATATACCTAGGGCTCAACTTTCCCTTCTTCCCAAATCTCATAACACCTTTCATGGGCGAAACCCGGAGAAATACCTGCTCATTAACCATGAATGCAACGTCACGAACCTTCCGATATACATAACTCTTTTGTCTAGATTGGGTTGTACGAAGCCGATCCTGAATTAATATAACCTTTTCCAAGGCATCCTGAACCAGGTCTGTACCCAATAGCCTAGCCTCGCCCGGTTCGAACCAACCCACCGGATACCGGTACTGCCTACCATATAAGGCCTCATACGGCGCCATCTGAATGGTCGACTGATAACTGTTGTTGTAAGCAAACTTCGCAAGTGGCAAGAATTGATCCCAAACACCCCCAAAATCTATCACACAAGCATGAAGCATAGTGCGCTCGGACTTCCCGTCCGTCTGAGGGTGAAATGTTATACTCAACTCTACCCGAGTACCCAACTCTCGCTGTACGGCTCTCTAGAGTCGCAATGTAAACTGCGTACCCTGGTCAGAGATGATAGATATCGGTATGCCAAGAATCCTGACAATCTCACGAATGTAAACCTGAGCCAACTGATCTTAAGAGTAAGTAGTAACCACAGGAATGAAATGGGTTGACTTGGTCAATCTATCCTATCACCCAAACTACATCGAACTTCCTCTGAGTCCGTGGAAGTCCAACAACAAAATCCATACTGATTCGCTCCCATTTTCATTCTGGAATCTCTAACTTCTGAAGCAATCCACCTGGTCGCTGATACTCATACTTCACCTGCTGACAATTTAGGCACAGAGCTACCTATTCCACTATATCTTTCTTCATCCACCTCCACCAATAGTATTGCCTCAAATCCTGATACATCTTCGTGGCGCCTGGATAAATGGAGTACTGCGAGTTGTGAGCCTCCCGGAGAATCAACTCACGCAAACCATCTACATTAAGCACACATAGCCTGCTCTGCATCCATAATACACCGTCATATCCAATAATGACTTATTTGACATCACCGTGCTGAACTGTGTCCATAAGGACAAGCAGATGGGGGTCATCATACTGACGCTCTCTGATACGATCATAAAGAGAAGATTGAGAAACCACATAAGTCAAAACTCGTCTCGGCTCGGAAACATCCAACCTAACAAACTGGTTGGCCAAGGCCTGAACATCAAAGGCTAAAGGTCTCTCTACTACCAGTAAGTATGCTAAGTTGCCCAACTCTCCGCCTTGTGACTCAAGGCATCAGCCACCACATTAGCCTTTTTGGGGTGATAGAGAATGGTGATATCATAATCCTCAAGCATGTCCAACCACCTCCGTTGCCACAAATTAAGATCCTTCTGTTTAAGCAAATATTGTAGACTCCGGTGATCAGTATAAACCTCACAATGGACACCATACAAATAATATCGCCAAATCGTCAAGGCATGAACAATAGCTGCTAGCTCAAGGTCGTGGACCGGATAATTCTTCTCATGTACCTTTAACTGTTTGGACGCATAGGCAATCACCCTATCGTCTTGCATCAGCACTGCACGGAGACCAATACGCGACGCATCAAAATATATAGTATAAGACCATGAACCTGTGGGCAATACTAATACTAGGGCTATAGTCAAAGTTGTCTTGAGCTTTTGAAAGCTCTCCTCACATTCCTCGGTCCATCTGAACAGAGCACCCTTCTGGGCCAATTTGGTCATAGGTGTAGCAATAGAAGAGAAACCCTCTACAAATCGGTGATAATACCTTACCAAGCCAAGAAAATTTTGGATCTCCGTAACTGAGGATGGTCTGGACCAACTCTGCATTACCTCAATCTTCTTCGGATCTACCTTGATCCCCTCGCACGAAACTATATGACCCAAGAATCCCACTGAATCAAGCCAGAATTCACACTTTAAAATTTTTTCATAAAACTTCTTTTCTCTAAAAGTCTGAGGCACAGTCCTTAAGTGTTTTTCATGATCTTCCCGGCTCCAAGAATACACCAGAATGTCATCAATAAACACAATGATGAAAGAATCAAGATAGGGCTGAAATACACTATTTATTAAGTGCATAAATGTTGTTGTGGCGTTGGTCAGCCCAAATGACATTACAAGGAACTCATAATGACCATACCGAGTCCTGAAGGCAATCTTCGGTATATCTGGCTCCTGAATCTTCTACTAATGATAGCCTAAATGTAAGTCGATCTTAAAGAACACTGGCACCCTGAAACTGATCAAATAGGTCATCAATACGTGGTAATGGATACTTGTTCTTCACTGTAACCTTGTTCAACTGGAGGTAATCAATACACATCCGCATTGAACCATCCTTATTCTTCACAAATAAGACAGGAGCACACCAAGGCGATACACTGGCCGAAAAAACCCTTATTAAGCAGCTCTTGTAACTGCTCTTTTAATTCTTTCAATTCTGCTGGGGCCATACGATATGGTGGCATACCCGAAATATCCGTTGGAAATACATCAGAAAAATCCCTTACTACATGAACTGACTCCATGGTAGGAGTATCAACACTAACATCTCTCACATACGCGAGATACGAGTCACACCCCTTCTCAACCATTCGTTGAGCCTTAAGAAATAAAACAACCCTGCTAGGAACATAATCTAGGGTACCTCTCCACTCTAGCCGTGGTAGACCTGGCATAGCCAACCTCACCATATTGGCGTAACAATCAAGGATAGCGTGATAGGGCGATAACCAATCCATGCCCAAAATAATATCGAAATCCACCATACTGAGCAATAATAAATCAGCTCTGGTCTCAAAACCACTGATAACAATCAAACACGACTGATACACGCGGTCAACAATAATAGAATCATCCACGGGTGTAGATACATAAACAGAAAAAACTCAAAGAATCACGGGATACTCCCAAATACGAGGCAAAATAAGATGACACATAAGAATAAGTGGAGCCTGGATCAAATAAGACTGATGCATCCCTATGACAGACTGGAACAATACCTGTGATAACAGAATCAGATGCAACTGCCTCCGTCCTAGCAGGAAGGGTATAATATCTGGCCTGATCTCCCTCTCTAGGGCGACCTCTACCTGTCCGACCTCCACCTCTAGCTGGATGTGAAGGCGGAGTAGCAACTGGTGCAGTAATCATGGACTGAGAAGTTTGAGGGCCCTAAGAAATCTGTGGAGGTGCACCTCTCCTAAATTTTGGGGCAATCCCTCATTATATGACGAGTATCACCACGCTCAAAATAAGCGCTCAGAGGACATGGCTACTGGGACTGGCTCAGTCCTGATCAACTAGACTGCTCGCTGAAAGCACCCTGTATAGGAGGTGCAGTAGACACTGGCGGTGCATAATATGAAACTTGAGGTCTGGGAGTAGCCGGAATACCGCTGGAAGCTGGAAGTGCTGAATGAATAGGACGGCTCACATAGCCTCTACCATGACGGGCTGCAGTTGGGGCACGAGAACTGTTATATGTGCCAAACTCTCGGGGTCTCTTAGTTTCCCTCTCTTCTCTCTCACGGATCCGCATACCATCCATTCTCCTATACATTGACACCACTTGTTGGTATGCGATGTCCATCTCCAGCTCTCAGGCCATACTGAATCTGATACTAGGGTCGAGCCCCTCAATAAATCGGCGAACCCGCTCTCGAACAGTAGCAACTAAGGCTAGTGCATGCCTAGCCAAATCACTAAATCAGACTGCATACTCTAACACGGTCATAGAACCCTGGTGTAGCTGCTCAAACTCTGCGCGCCATGCATCTCTAAGACTTTGAGGAACATACTCCCTCAAGAACATATCTGAAAATTGAGTCCAAGTGATTGAAGTTGCCTCAGCCAGACTATCCAACTCATATGTCCGCCACCAATGGTAGGCCGCCCATCTAAGCTGGAATGCCGTGAAAACACCCCCACTGGAATCCACATACCCATAGTACGGAGGATACAATGACATTCCTCAAGAAAACCCTGAGCCTTCTTTGAAGCCAAACCACTGAAAGTGGGAGGGTGGTACTTTTTGTACCTCTCGATCCTGGGCTGCTCCCCATATGAAACTGCTGCCCTAACTTCGGGCTGAACTGGGACAACTGGCTACACTGGTATAACCTCTGGGGCATGGTCAACTTGGGCCCGTGGCTCTGGGGTACGGGCGGCAGGAGTCTGTACTCCTCCCCCGACCTGAGATGTGGCAGGAGCAAGTGGAATCAACCCTGCGTGAGCTGGAGTGCCAAACATGCTCAAACATTGGGCAAGAGTCTCTTAAAGTGCAGGAGTAGTAACAAGCGTCTCAGGTGCCTGCTCTCCAACTGGAGTTACTGGTGGCTTCTCTGCAACAGCTCGTGCAGGTGCTCTGGCTACACCACGTGGTCTTCCTCGGCCTCTGGCTCGGCCTCTACCCTGGCCTCTTGCGGCTCCAACAGGGGACGCGGGTGTCTGATCATCAGATCCAGTTGTGCGTGTCCTCACAATTTGTGAGAGAATGGAAAGACAAGCGTTTAGAATTTTGAAGTCAACAAATGCACACGGTAAGGAATCAAAGAAGTGAATATTTTTCTAACACTTCCATAGCCTCTAGAAGATAAGTACAGACGTCTCCGTACTGATCCGCGAGACTCTACTAAACCTGCTTGTGACTCATAACACCTATGAACCTAGAGCTCTGATACCAACTTATCACAACCCCAATTTCCCTCTGTAGGATGTCGTGATGGCAAATAGTCTCTAAGACTAGGTAAGCCTATCAATTATGCGGATTACAAAATTGAAACTCAAATCTCAACAATTAAAATAAATCAAATTGCGATTCAAATAGTGAACTCCCAAAATCTCGTAGAAATAAGTCACAAGCTTATAAGAGAAATACAAAGTGTCTTTATGCATCAAACAATATAATAAGGATAGAGGGGAACTCTGAGGTCTGCGAACGCTAGCAGATGTACCTTGAAGTCTCCGCGTACAGACTAGCTCACTGATACCTGGTCTGGTAAGAAGTACCTGGATCTGCACAAAAAGATGTGCAAAAGCATAGTATGAGTACACCACAGCGGTACCCAGTAAATGCCAAGCCTAACCTCGGTAGAGTAGAGACGAGGTCAGGTCAGGCCCTACTGAAAATAATAAAAGACAGGGTGAAAAGCTTAACAATATAATAATAAAAAAATGACAATAAGAATGAATCAAGTAAGCAGTATGTCACACTTTAACTTCACGGAATAAGGACAAATAATACTTCGCGGAAAGAAAACAGAAATTTACAACTTTAAAGAAATCACCAAAATAACCAAAGGCAAATGCAACCATAAAGAAATATCAACAAGGGCACTCCCGAGGTACCACCTCATAGTTCCAAATCATAAATAAATTCACAATATCTCATTTCCTTATATCACCGCGTGAGCCTTCACATTTAATTTTAAAGAAAATATTTTTCCCCAAATAGCATCCCGCGTTTTAGCCACCCTTATCATACCGCATGACTTCTAGTAGTTCCCCTACTAGCCATGTGTATCAAGCCGCCCTTATCTCACCGCATGCGTTTCAACACCCATACCTTATACCACTGCATGCATATCAATATCACAACATATCACAATTTGCACCTCAAGTGCTCAAATATTTCAACTTGCCAAAATAAATTAACAACAATAATATTTTCTACAATAAAGAGCTCACAGCTCAATCACAATGAGTACAAAAATCTCACAAAATATTCGGGAATGAATAACTTAGCAAAAATAATATTTCACAATTTTTAACACGTTGCCTCAATACTAGATTTTTTACAATGTCAAATACTTCATATTAATATTATTTAATTTAAGAAATCCAACCGTCAAATAATGGACAGAACAAAAGAGACAGAGATTCAACTAAAGAGGTAAAACAATTAGCAGGAAAAAGTCAAGCAAATGTAAAATACGAAAATATATTAATGATGATGTATATAAACGAATAAAATAATTTAATTAATATGAAATAGTGATCCACACAATTTAAAGACATAATCTTCAATATTTAGCCCGTGTACACACCCGTCACCCAGTGTACATGACTTTCAACACATCAAAATTTTCATATAAATACCAATCCTAAGGGGAATTTTCACCACACAAGGTTAGACAAGTCACTTACCACAAACCACGCTCAATTAGTCAAGTAGTATGCCTTTTCCTCGATTTTCCAACTCCGATCGGCTCGAATCTAGTCATAATTAATTCGATTCAATCAATACAAATTATAGGAATAATTTCCATATGAAAATATATATTTTCTAAGACAATCCGAAATTTAACCCAAATATCACCCGTGGGGCCCACGTCTCAGAACCCGATAAAAGTTATAAAATACGAACGCTCATTCAACCACGAGTCCAACTATACAATTTTTACTAAAATACGACATTAACTCGACCCTCAAATCTTCAATTTAAACCAAGAGGGTTTTCTAAATATTCCAACTTAAATCCTCAATTAAATGTTAAATACAACCATGAATTCAGGTAATTTGACCAATATTGAGTTAAGAACACTTACCCTATTAGTTTTTTTGAAATCTCCCAAAAATCGCCTCTTCCTGAGCTCCAATTTGTCAAAAATGGAAAATTGGACGAAGTCCCATTTTCATAACTTAAAGTTTCTGCCCAGGGATTTCTTCTTCGCGAACGCAACCCTTGCCTCGCGTTCGCGAAGCACAAAATATGCTGCCCAAAATTTCCTATTCGTGGACACGAGGGTCCTCTCTCAAACGCGATGACCAGGGGTCCTATGACTTCGCAAACGCGATGCCTCACTCGCGAACGCTTTGGCTAACGCATGAAGTCCACCCTAGCCCTCACTCTTCTTCGCGATCGCGTGGCCTCTCGCGCGTTTGCGATGCACACTGGTCCTCACCCTTCACGAATGCGTCCCTTGCTTCGTGAATGAGAAGAACAAACCCTCGTCTTCCCCAGTTCCCCTTCTCTCTCGCGAATGCGAAGAAGGAAATCAGAGCTGGACACCAGAAATTCTTTAGCTGTTCTCCAAGTCCAAAATTGATACGTTAACCTTTCGAAGCTCACCCGAGGCCCCCGGGACCTCAACCAATTGCACTAAAAAGTCCTACAACAACATACAAACTTAGTCGAAACCTCAAATCACATCAAACAATGCTAAAACCATGAATCATACCCCAATTCAAGCTTAAGGAACTTAAGAATTTCCAACTTCTACATTCGATGCCGAAACCTATCAAATCAAGTCCGATTGGCCTCAAATTTTGTACACATGTCAGAAATGACATAATAGAGCTATAAAAATTTTTAGAACTGGATTCCGACTCCGATATCAAAAAGTCAACTCCCCGGTCAAGCTTCTAAACTTAAATTTCTATTTTAGCCATTTCAAGCCTAATTTAGCTACGGACTTCCAAATAATTTTTCGGACACGCTCCTAAGTCCAAAATCACAATACGGAGCTATGGAAATCATCAAAATTCTATTCCAAGGTAGTTTACATATAAGTCAATATCCGATCAACCTTTCAACTTAAGTTTTCAACCTTGAGACTAAGTGGGCGTTTGGATATAAGAATTGTAAAACTCCAAAAGAAAAGTGAAAAACAAAATTCAAGTGAAAATGATATTTGAAGATTAGAGTTGTGTTTGGACATGAATATAATTTTGGGTTATTTTTGAAGATTTGTTAGTGATCTGAGTGAACATTTTGAAAAACAGCTTTTTGGTATTTTTCAAATTTTTAAAAAATTTCAAAATGCATCTTCAAGTGAAAATTGGAAAATTTATGACCAAATGCTGATTTCGAAAAAAGTGAATTTTTCAAAAAAAAGTGAAAAATTTCTTATGTCCAAATGGGCTCTAAGTGTCTCAATTCATTCCGAAATCTCTCCGGACTCGAACTGACTACCCCGGCAAGTCACAATACAGCTATAAAGTACAGAATGAGCAGTAAATAGGGGAATGAGGCTACGACTCTCTAAACGACCGGCCAGGTCATTACAGATTGGTACCATCTTGTGTGGACATCACACAAATGTTATTTGAGGGATAATTCAAAGGAGAGCTTGAGTGGCCTACAGTGAAGAGAGAGTTGAAATAGTGGATAATAGAAGTCTTAATTTTATTATTGGCAAAAGTCCAATTTCCAGCGTCATCTTTTAAGGCAGTGATTTTGTTACGCCTTCATCGTTGAATAGTGGATAAATGAAAGAAACGAGTGTTTGCATCCCCATCATTTATCCAATTAATCCTAGATTTTAAATTTCAAAATTTTTCCTTAAGTTTTAAGGTATCATTAAATTCACAAATGAGTTGTTGTTCTAAATTTTTGAGGAAAGTACTAGTGGGGTAGTTAATAGATTGTTGGATGCCTCCAATCCTAGCAAGAAATACCTTTTTCTTTTAGAAAATGTTACCAAAAGTGTGTAAGATTCCATTCTTGCCCATCTACTTAGAATTGTTGAATGGCAGGAATCAAGTTATGATGGTTGCTTGTCCATATAATTGAAATGAGTGGTCGGAGTGTAGGATAGGTGTTCCAAATACTTTCGAACCTAAATATCACGATCCAAAATCTAACCCTTCGTGATTGTGCCTATCGTGATAATATGCAAGCCGACCTTTCCATAACACTTTCAAAATGTAATAGAAATGAATTAAGACATTTAAAATAACCGGTGTTTTTCATAAAAACGGCGGTAAAATCCAAATAAAACATAAGTGCGGAAATATAGCCCGACATCGGGGTGTCACTGAGTCATGAGTATCTGAAAACCAATCTAGAAACAGAGTCTACTACAATCTGTGCCAAATGCCAATACAAGAGAGAAAAGATAATACGAAAGGAGAAACAAAGACTGCGGATGCCGACAGCTACCTTGTAAGTCTCCGATAATCAGCTCGCGCACAAACTCAGCGATCGCCAGAACCGTACACACCTGGATCTGCACATGAAGTGTAGGGTGTAGCACGAGTACAACCAACTCAGCAAGTAACAGAATTAAATAAGGAACTGAGAACCAGTGACGGGCTATAAAAATATAGTTCATTTCAAACATTTTCAGTAAAGAGTGAACATGCTTTCAAATCCGGTGGTGCAAGTCAAATCAATTCGAGCTCAAGTAAAACAGATATGAATCTTCCAGAAATTTCATAACAACAACAGATAACAACTAAGTGCAACAATAAGTAAAAACAAGTACAGTCTCTTAAGGCGGCAGTCACTCAACTCATCTCAACAGCTCATACTCTCGACTCTCAGCCCTCAATACACACTCTCAATAGGTACCTGCGCTCACTGGGGTGGTGCATACTCCGGAGGGGCTCCTTTCAGCCGAAGCGCTATATCGCTGCGGCGTGAAGCCTGGCCCAATCATATAAGTAGCCATAAGACTTGTTGCGGTGTGCAACCCGATCCACAATCCATAAATAGCCATAAGGCTCGTTGCGGCTTGCAACCTGATCCAAATAACCTCACATAGCTCACACCATGTCACTCAGGCCCTATCTCAGTCGCTAACCTCTCCAGCCCCTCGGGCTCACAGAATATCATAATAATCATCCCAAACAGAGCCAACAAGTATCAACAAGAACTGAGAGGGAACAGAGATATAACACACAAGTAAGACTGTGACTGAGTACAAGACAACAATTAGCAGTCAATTCAACAAGTATATGACCGATGGGGGTCCCAACAGTGATATCATATGGCCTAAGCATGGTCTCTAACATGAAAGGCAGTCAATTGCTCAAGACAAGGAAAAACAAGTAATAACAATGGCTATTCGACTTTACAGTCTCACGGGACTCACAAAGTCACAATCCCTCGCAAAGCACGCTCACACACCCGTACCCTAGCATGTGCGTCACCTCCAAACACTCACATCATACCAATTCTCGAGGTTTCATACCCTCAAAACCAGATTTAAGATTGTTACTTACCTCAACAGCATAAAAATCCTACTCCAAAATGCCCTTGCCTCTCGAATCGGCCTCCAAATTCCCCAAATCTAGCCACAAATAGTACGAGATAATCAATATTGGCTAAAAGGATTAATTCCACAAGAAAACTACTAAACTCTAGCCCAAAATCCGAAATCGGCTCAACCCGGCCCCCCGGGCCCACATCTCAAAACCCAATGAAAGTCACAAAACCCAAAAGCCCATTCACTCACGAGTCTAACCATACCAAATTTATAAAGATCCGACCTCAATTGCCCCTCCAAAACCCCAAAGTTCACTCTCCAATTTCCAAGCCCTAAACCCCCAAATTTCCAACTCAAATCCCTAATTAGGTGATGAAGAAAGCCATAGATTCACAAAATTTAGACCAATCCAAGTTAGAATTACTTACCCCTACGTTTTCCTTGAAAATCCTCGAAAAATCGCCTCAATCTCGAGCTTCTCAAGTCTAAAATCGAAAATGAAAGTCCAACCCTCGAGCTGGTGTTTTTCTGCCCAGAAATACCGCACCTGCGGAAATTCCATCGCAGGTGCGGATTTCACTATTAAATCCTGACCTCGCTCCTGCGTCCCTAAGACCGCATCTGTTCCTATCACAGGTGCGGAAATCCATCGCACCTACGACCATCCTTCGCACCTACGCCCAGCTGTCCGCATTTGCGATCCTCGCAGGTGCGGGAAAATCTTCGCACCTGCGGCTCCTGCCCATCCCCTTCTTGGCCGCATATGCGGCTCCTTCTTTACTTCTGCGAATTCACACCTGCGGTTCCCACTCCATAGGTGCGGTTACACTAGTAGCAGCAGCTTCAGCTGCATTTCCTTAACTCCCTTCAGACCGTTAACCACCCAAAACCCTCGGGACCTTAACCAAACATGCAACAGGTCTTATAACCCGATACGAACTTAGTCGAACATTCGAATCACTCTATTCAATATCAAAACACCAAATTATACCCGGATTCAAGCCTAAATAACTTGTAAACTTCTAAATTTCACAAACGACACCGAAACCTACCATACCTCATTCGATTGCTCTCAAAGTGTGCACACAAGTCATATTCAACATTACGGAACTATGCCAACTTCTGGAATCGGAATCCGACCCCGATATCAAAAAGTCAACCCCCTGGTCAAACTACCTAAAACTCGACTTTTGCCATTTCAAGCCTAAATTAGCTACAGACCTCAAATTCACAGTCCGGATATGCTCCTAAGTCCAAAATCACCCAACGGAGCTAACAGAATCGACGGAACTCTATTCTGGAGTCATCTTCACATAATTCCGACTGCAGTCAAAAATCTTGAGACTTAGCTTTTGTTTTAGGGACTAAGTGTCCCAAAACACTCCGAGACCAAAACAAGACCTCCCGGCAAGTCACATAAGTAGAAACAGATGGGGGAAAACAGTAAATAGGGGATCGGGGCTAATACGCTCAAAATGATCGGCCAGGTCGTTACATCTTCCCCCTCTTAAAACATCTCAAACGAGCATAGAGACATACCTGAAGTAATGAAAAGATGAGAATAACGGCTGTGCATATCATGCTCAGTCTCCCAAGTCGCCTCCTCGACCGGCTGACCCCTCTAGTGAACCTTCACAGAAGTAATACTCTTTGACCTCATCTTTCGAACCTGCCTATTTAAGATCGCCACCGACTCTTCAACATAAGATAAATCCTTGTCCAACTGGACTGAGCTGAAATCCAACACGTGAAACGGATCGTCGTGATACTTCCGGAGCATAGAAACATGGAATACCGGATGAACTCCTGCTAGACTAGGAGGTAAGGCAAGCTCGTAAGCAACCTCCCCAACACGTCGCAATACCTCAAATCGACCAATAAACCTCGGGCTCAGCTTGCCCTTCTTTCCAAACATCATAACACCCTTCATGGGTGACACCCGGAGAAATACCCGCTTTCCAACCTTGAATGCAACATCACGAACCTTCGGATCCGCATAACGTTTTTGTCTGGACTAGGCTGTGCGTAGTCTATCCTGAATTACCCTAACCTTCTCCAGCGCATCCTGAGCCATGTCTGTACCCAATAATCTAGCCTCGCCCGGCTCGAACCAACCCACTGGAGACCTACACTGCCTACCATACAGAGCCTCATACAGTGCCATCTGGATGCTCGACTAGTAACTGTTGTTGTAAGCAAACTCTGCTAGAGGCAAGAACTGATCCCACGAACCCTCAAACTCCATCACACACACACAGAGCATATCCTCTAATATCTAAATAGTGCGCTCGGACTGTCCGCCCGTCTGAGAGTGAAATATTATGCTCAACTCCACTCTAGTACCCAACTCATGCTGTACGGCCCTCCAGAACCATGATGTAAACTGCGTACCATGGTCAGAAATGATAGATACCGGTACGCCATGAAGCCTGACAATCTCGTAGATAAACACTCGAGCTAGTTGCTCGGAAGAATAGGTAGCCATCACAGGAATGAAATGAGCAGACTTGGTCAGTCGGTCTACAATCACCCAAACTGCATCAAACTTCCGCTGAGTCCGTGGAAGCCCAACAACAAAATTCATAGTGATCCGCTCCTATTTCCACTCCAGAATCTCTAACTTCTGAAGCAACCCACCTGGCCGCTGATGCTCATACTTCACCTGCTGGCAATTTAGGCATCGAGCTTCATACTCCACTCTATCCTTCTTCATTCTCCTCCACCAGTAATGTTGCCTCAAGTCCTGATACATCTTCGCAGCACCCAGATGAATAGAATACCGCGAACTGTGAGCCTCCTAGAGAATCAGCTCACGCAAACCATCTACATTGGGCACACATAGCCTGCCCTGTATCTTCAATGCACCATCATCCCCAATAGTGACATTCTTATCATCACCGTGCCGGACCGTATCCTTAAGGACAAGCAGATGGGGGTCATCATACTGACGCTCCCTAATACGATCATAAAGAGAAGACCGAGAGACCACACAGGCCAATACTCGGCTCGGCTCAGAAATATCGAATTTAACAAACAGGATGGCTAAGGCTCGAACATCCAATGCCAATGGCCTCTCTATTGCTGGAAGATATGCTAAGATCCCCAAACTCGACGCCCGGTGACTCAAGGCATCGGCCACCACATTGGCCTTCCCGTGATGGTACAAAATAGTGATATCATAGTCCTTAAGAAGCTCCAACCACCTCCGCTGACGCAAGTTAAGATCCTTATGTTTGAACAGATTCTGCAAACTCCGATGATCAATGTAAATCTCACAATGGACACCGTACAAATAGTGTCGCCAAATCTTCAAGGCGTGAACAATAGCTGCAAAATCAATGTCGTGGATAGGATAGTTCTTCTCATGTGGCTTCAACTAGCACAAAGCATAACAATCACTCTACCCTCTTGCATCAGAACACACCCAATACCTATCCGCAAGGCATCACAATACACTGTGTAAGAACCAGAAGCTAATGGCAGAACTAGAACTGGGGCTGTGGTCAAGGCAGGCTTGAGCTTCTAAAAGATCTCGTCGTACGCATCCGACCACCTGAATGGAGCACCCTTTTGGGTCAATTTGGTCAAGGGAGATACAATATATGAGAAACCCTCCACAAAACGACGGTAATAGCCCGCCAAACCAAGAAAGCTCCTAATCTCCATGGCTGAGGACAGTCTGAGACAACTCTACACCGCTTCTATCTTCTTCATATCCACCTGAATAACCTCATTGGACACCACGTGCCGCAGGAACGCCACTGAACTAAGCCAAAACTCACACTTGGAGAACTTTGCATAAAGCTTCTCCTCCCTCAATCTCTGTAACACAATCCTCAGATGTTGGGCATGCTCCTCCTGGCACGGGAGTAAACCAGGATATCATCAATGAATACAATGATGAGCTAGTCCAAATACAACTGAAACACACTGTTCATCAGATGCATGAACGATGTTGGGGCATTGGTCAGCCCAAATGACATCACAAGTAACTCATAATGACCATATAGGGTCAAGAAAGCTGTCTTAAGAATATCTGAGTCTCGAATCTTCAGCTGGTGATACCCTGACCTCAAATCAATCTTGGAGAACACCATCTCTCCCTGAAGCTGGTCAAACAAATCATCAATATGCGACAAAAGATACTTGTTCTTGATTGTGACCTTGTTCAACTATCTATAATCAATGCATATTCTCATAGTACTATCCTTCTTCTTCACAAATAGAACTGGTGCACCCCAAGGTGACACGCTAGGCCGAATAAACCCTTTATCATGGAGTTCATGAAGTTGTTCCTTCAACTCCGCCGGTGCCATACGATATGGTGAAATAGAAATGGGCTGAGTGCCCGGCACCAAATCAATACCGAAGTGAATATCCATGTCAGGTGGCATGCCTGACAGGTCTGTAGGAAACACATCCGGAAAATCACGCACCACCAGAACAGAATCAATAGCAGGGGCCTCTGCACTAACATCCCTCACAAAGGCCATATAAGATAGACAACCTTTCTCAACCATCCACTGAGCTTTCAAGTATGAAATCACTCTATTGGGAACATAGCCTATGGAACCGCTCCACTCAACCCTCGGCAACCCCGGCATCGCCAACGTCATAGTCTTAGCGTGACAATCAAGAACATCATAACATGGGGACAACCAATCCATACCCAATATCACATCAAAATTGACCATACTAAGCAGCAAAAGATCCACTCTGGTCTCCAGACCTCCAATGGTCACCACACATGACCGATATACATGGTCCACAATAATAGTATCACCCATAGGAGTATATACGTGAACGGATGAAACTAAAGACTCACAGGGCATATCTAGAAAATGAGCGAAATACGAGGAAACATATGAATAAGTGGAACCAAGGTCAAATAATACAAGGGCATCTCTGTGGCAAACTGAGGCAATACCTGTAATCACAGCATATGAAGCAATGGCATCTGGTCTGGCAGGGAGGGTATAGAAACGAGCCTGGCCACCCCCTGATCGGCCTCAACCTCTAAGGCGACCCCTAGCTAACTGGGCTCCACTCCAAGCTGGCTGAGCGGGTGGTGAAGAAACTGGTGTCGATGTCAAAGATTGGCTCCTCTGCTGAGCCAGACCCCCCGTAAGGCGGTGACAATGCCTCCTGATGTGGCCAAACTCTCCACACTCATAGCAACTCCCCGATGCTGGTGCTGGGGACTGAAGGCAGCCCCGAGCACTGGGATAATTGGAAGAAGGACCTGGCATAGGCGAACCCTGACCCGATGGAGCACGAGATGAACTCTGAGCTGGGAGGGCACTGAGAGATGAATGACCCTGCTGATAACCGTGTGAACCATGGCAAGATGATGCACCACGGTGAATTGGGCTAGCCGTCTAAGCATGTCTGAAAGTCGACCCCTACCGTGGTGGAACTACCCCCTAGAAGGAACACCAATAAATCCACCATGTCCACTAGGCCTCTTGGCCTCTCTCTCAACCCGCTCCTGGCTGCGAACCAACTCAATCTGGCGAGCAATGTCGACAACCTCATCAAAAGTAGCACCAGACACTCTCTCTCTGATCATAAGCAATCTCAGCTGAAAAATGAGGCTATCTATAAACCTCATGATCCTTTCCCTGTCTGTGGGAACCAACCAGTTAGCATGGCGAGCCAACTCTGAAAATCTCATCTCATACTGCGTCACAGAGATATCACCCTGACGAAGTTGCTCGAACTGCCTTCGCAGCTCCTTTCTGCAGGACTGTGGCACAAACTTCTCCAGGAATAGACTGGAGAACTACTACCATGTAAGGGGTGCTGCGCTGACCGGCCTACGCCTCTCATAAGCCTCCCACCAACTGAAGGCAACCCCAGAGAACTGAAAAGTAGTGAACGAGACCCCATTGGCCTCTAGAATACCTGTTGTACGGAGTATCCTCTAACACCTGTCCAAGAAGCCCTGTGCATCCTCTCCCTCGGTACCACTGAAAGATGGAAGCTAGAGTCTCCCAAACCTCTCCAATCGATGCTGCTCATCATCAGGCATGACAAGAACCATATAGTCCTAAGCAGCTGCAACTGGCTAGGCTGGTGGTGCCCCCGGTGTTTTGAATCCTTGTACCACCTGCTCTGGTGTGCGGGCAGTGGGAGTCTGAGCACCTCCCCCGACTTGAGAAGTGGCTGCTGCGTCCGAAACAGAGACCGCCTGAGCAAGACTGGTACACGCGGTTAGAATCTGATCTAAGGCCTCCTAAAGGCCTGGAATCGCAATAGGCACAAGTGGTGCCTGAGCTGGTGCATCAATAACTGGAATCTGGTCCTGACCTGAGGCAAATGGTGGATCTGCAGGTACTGCCCCAGCTGTTGTGCGGGCTGCACCTATGCCCCTATCGCGACCTCTACCGCAACCTCAGCCTCTCACGGCCCTAGCTGGTGGTACTGGTGGATGTCTATCATACCTGGTAGTACGAGTCCTCACCATCTGTGAGATAATGAAATGACAGATGTTTACTTACTAGAATCGACAGATTCGCACGACAAGAATTAAAGAATGTGAAGTTTCCTAAGGGTTTGACATCCTCTCGAAGATAAGTACAGACGTCTCCGTACCGATCCGCAAGACTATACTAAACCTGCTCATGACTCGTGAGACCTATGTAACCTAGGCTCTGATACCAACTTGTCACGACCCAAAATCTAACCCGTCGTGATGGCGCCTATCGTGATACTAGGCAAGCCGACCTCTACATAATACTTTCGAAATTTAACAGAAATGAATTAAGACACTTCAAATAACCAGAGTTTTTCATAAAAACGGGGGTAAAACCCAAATAAAACATAAGTGCAGAAAAATATCCCGACATCGGGGTGTCACTGAGTCATGAGCATCTGACAACCAATCTAGAAACAGAGTCTACTACAGTCTGTGCCAAATACCAATATAAGAGAGAAAAAATAATACGAAAGGAGTAACAAGGATTGCGGACGCCGACAGCTACCTCGTAAATCTCCGATAATCAACTCGCGCACGAACTCAACGACCGCCAGAACCGTACACACCTAGATCTGCACATGAAGTGCAGGGTATAGCATGAGTACAACCAACTCATCAAGTAACAGAATTAAATAAGAAACTAAGAAGCAGTGACGAGCTATAAAAATATAGTTCATTTAAAAAGTTTTCAGTAAAGAGTGAACATGCTTTCAAATCCGGTGGTGTAAGTCAAATTAGTTCGAGCTCAAGTAAAACAGAGATGAATCTTCCAGAAATTTCACAACAACAACAGATAACAACTAAGTGCAACAATAAGTAAAAGCAAGTACAACCTCTCAAGGCAGCAGTCTCTCAACTCATCTCAACAGCTCATACTCTCGGTTCTCAGCCCTTAATATACACTCTCAATAGGTACTTGCACTCACTGGGGGTGTGCAGACTCCAGAGGGGCTCCTTTCAGCCAAAGCGCTATATCGTTGCGGCATGCAGCCCGACCCAATCATATAAGTAGCCATAAGGCTCGTTGTGGCGTGCAACCCAATCCACAATCCATAAATAGCCATAAGGCTCGTTATGGCGTGCAACCCGATCCATATAATCTCACATAGCTCACAGCTCGGCACTCAGGCCCTATCTCGGTCACTAACCTCTCCAGTCGCTCGGGCGCACAGAATATGATAATAATCAGCCCAAACAGAGAATACAATATATATCAACAAGAACTGAGAGGGAATAAAGATATAACACATAAGTAAGACTGTGACTGAGTACAAGATAGCAATTAGCAGTCAATTGAACAAGTATACAACCGTTGCAGGTCCCAACAATGATATCATATGGCCTAAGCATAGTTTCTAACATGAAAGGGAGTCATTTGCTCAAAGACAAAAAAAATAAGTAATAACAATGGCTATTCAACTTTATAGTCTCACGGGACGGACCAAGTCACAATCCCTTGCGGTGCACGCTCACACGCCCGTCATCTAGCATGTTCATCACCTCCAAACACTCACATCATACCAATGCTCGGGGTTTCATACCCTCAAAACCAGATTTAAGACTGCTACTTACCTCAATAGCGTAGAAATCCTACTCCAAAATGCCCTTGCCTCTCGAATCGGCCTCCAAATTCCCTGAATCTAGTCACAAACAGTACGAGATAATCAATATTGGCTAAAAGGATCAATTCCACAAGAAAACTACTAAAATGTAGCCCAAAATTCGAAATTGGCTCAACCCTGCCCCCCGGTCCCACGTCTTGAAACCTGACGAAAGTTACAAAACCTGAAAGCCCATTCACTTACGAGTCTAACCATACCAAATTTATAAATTTCCGACCTCAATTGCCCCTCCAAAACCCCAAAGTTTTCTCTCCAATTCTCAAGCCCTAAACCCCCAAATTTCCAACTCAAATCCCTAATTATGTGATGAAGAAAGCCATAGATTCACGAAATTTAGACCAATCCGGGTTAGAATTATTTACCCCTACATTTTCCTTGAAATTTCTCGAAAAATTGCCTCACTCTCGAGCTTCTCAAGTCCAAAATAGAAAATGAAAGTCCAACACTCGAGCTGGTGGTTTTCTGCCCAGCAATACCGCACCTGCGAAAATTCCATCGCAGGTGTGAATTTCACTTTAAAATCCTGACCTCGCTCCTGCGGCCCCAAGACCGCATCTGTGCCTATCGCAGGTGCGGGAATCCATCGCACCTGCGGCTATCCTTCGCACCTACGCCCAGCTGCCCGCATCTGCGACCCTCACAGGTGCGGGAAAATCTTCGCACCTGTGGCTCCTGCCCAGCTTCTTCTTGGCTGCATCTGCGGCTCCTTCTTCGCTTCTGCGGACTCGCACATGTGGTTCCCACTCTGCAGGTGCGATTACACCAGTAGCAGCAGCTTCAGCTGCATTTCCTTAACTCCCTCCAGACTGTTAACCACCCGGAATCACTCTGAGGCCCTCGGGACCTCAATGAAACATGCCAACAGGTCCTATAACCCGATACGAACTTAGTCGAACATTCGAATCACTCCAATCAACATCAAAACACCACATTACACCCGGATTCAAGCCTAAAGAACTTCTAAACTTCCGAATTCCACAAACGATGCCGAAACCTACCAAACCATATATGATTGACCTCACATTTTGTACACAAGTCATATTCAATATTACGGACCTATTCCAAATTTCGAAATCGGAATCCGACCCCGATATCAAAAAGTCAACCCCCGGTCAAACTTCCCAAAACTCGACTTTTTCCATTTCAAGACTAAATTAGCTACAGACTTCAAATTCACAGTCCGAACACGCTCCTAAGTCTAAAATCACCCAACGGAGCTAACGGAACCGACGGAACTCCATTCCGGAGTCGTCTTCACACAATTCTGACTATAGTCAAAAATCCTAAGACTTAGCTTTCGTTTTAGGGATTAAGTGTCCCAAAACACTCTGAGACCAAAACAAGACCTCCCAGCAAGTCACATAAGCAGAAACAGATGCGAAAAAAGCAGTAAACAGAGGATCGGGGCTAATACACTTAAAACAACCGTTCGGGTCGTTACACTAAATGGCTTAGTAACCATCGGAGTTGGCTGTATTAGAGTAAGTAGCAAAGGACACTGATCGGAGTGAGTCCTAGGAAGATGTCTAACAGAGACATCAGGGAATATATTAATCCAAGCATAATGTTCTACTAGCCTATCTAAGCATTCTAAGATGGAGCAGAAATTACTCCGATATTTTGTCCATGTAAACTGACTACCCTTATAACCTAGATCAACCAGGTTACAATTATTAAAACAATTTGTAAAGTTGTCTACTCGCGAATTGTTAATTGCTCGACCCTCAAATTTCTCTGAAACTCTAGTAACTTCATTAAAATCCCCACCCACCAGCCATGGGCCATGGTAATGGTCAAAAAATCAATTTAGTTTCTACCATAAGACTTTACGGTTTTGCAAGAGAGAACTAGCATATATTGCAGAGAATAAAAAGCGACGGTGAGTGATTTTACCTCCACCATGTAGTGCACTTCTTGGGGTTTAATTGCAACTTCTTGTACCAAAAGAAGATTTTCATCCCAAAGAACAACAATGCCTCATGCATTACCCTCAACTGCCACATACGCCATGCTAGTGAAGTTAAAATCATCATGAAGATGCATGTGTTCATAGAGATGCGTTTCCAGAAGCATCACAAGAGAAGGGTGATGATAATCAAGCAGAGAGCGAAAACTACACCTAAACTCAGGAGAACATGCACCACGACAATTCCAGTTAACAAAATTCATGTGAGGGTTAATTTGTGGGTGAGGGTGAGACTCGTGAACTGGAGAGTTCTCCTGGCTGTCCCTCGGGGTCACTTGCACTGTAGGGATCAATGTTGGAATGAGTACCAGTGCAAATTTGCCCGCGTCCGGATTGATTGTAGGTCGAAGTTTGATTAAGCATTTTTTTTAATTTGGCGGGAAGTTAAGATAGATCTCTTTTTGAAACTGCTCCTTTGGACCAAGACTTGAACCCAAGTGAGGTCCACCAACTCTGTGCGAGATTCCCTTCGTTCTTTTTCTAAGGCTGATATTTCTTGCTGTGTTATGCCTTGCTAAGCTAAAATGTACATTTACTCTGGTCCACATATACCATAATAAATAAAAACAATTTTCTTGTTCAAGGAGGGTCTTTCTCTTTCAGAGGCCAAATTCACATTTACCTGCTAAGCTAAAATCTACATTTACTCTGATCTACATATACCATAATAAATAAAAAGGATTTTCTTGTTCAGGGAGGGCCTTTCTCTTTTAGAGGCCAAATTCATAGTCATTATAAGGAAGAAACAATGTGAGGCCTAAAAATTAGCCACAAATATGGGTGAAACATGTTTATGTTAAAAAGAATTATCATGAACTCTTGTTATACTTCAAGAATTGTTATATTCGAATATCTAAAATAATTGATCATATGTGATAACACTATACATTAAAGAATATAAAAATAAGTATAAAACGTAAATGACTTTTATATTTATACTGAACACTAGTTGTGCAATTCATAATGTATTAATAGCTAGTACAAAATTATTAAGCTACTAATTTTAGTGCACATATGTTGTATGTGTATCGTGCGTCAATTAATAAATATATTTATATACACAAGTTCTAACATGGTTCAAATAAATATATATTCAATAAATAAAAGGGAAAATGCATAATTACGTGAAACGACCCAACCGGTTATTTTAGACATTTACTATCCTTTATACTATTTGAAGTCTTGAATAGCTTCATACGATATATTATGACTTGTGTGAATTATTGGTTTTGGTTTTCAGAAATTTCGGAGTTAGTTTGGAAGAATAAAATCTAAGGTTTAAAGCTTAAGTTGAAATAGTTAATCGGATGCTGACTTATGTGTAAACGACCCTGGTATAGAGTTTTGATGATTCCAATAGCTCTGTATGGTGATTTTGGACTCAGGATCGTGTCTGAAAAATTATTTTTAAGTCCGTAGTTAAATTAGGCTTGAAATGGCTAAAATAGAAATTTAAGTTTGGAAATTTGACCGGGGAGTTGACTTTTTTATATCGGGGTCGGAATCCAAAACTGAAAATTGGAATAGGTCTGTTATGTCATTTATGACTTGTGTGAAAAATTTGAGGTCAATCAGACTTGATTTGATAGGATTCGACATCGAATGTAGAAGTTGGAATTTCTTAGTTTCATTAGGCTTGAATTGGGGTGCAATTCATGTTTTTAGCATTGTTTGATGTATTTTGAGGCTTCGACTAAGTTTGTATGCTATTTTAGGACTTGTTGGTATATTTGAGTGGGGCCTCGGGGCCTAGGGTGTGTTTCGGGTATGTTTTGGGCGTTATCGGATCATTTTGGGCGACTTTGGCTGATAGTTTTCTCATGTCTGGTGTTGTTCTTCGCGTTCGCGAAGAAGGATTTTGCTGCTGGGACTTTTTTCTTCGCGTTCGCGAAGAGACTCTCGCGTTCGCGAAGAAGGAATTTCTGTTGTCCATCATTTAACTTTGGAAGCTTATATCTCACAATATGTAAGGAATCTAGAGATGATCCAGAAATAAAAGTTGTAGCCCTTGGAGTCTAGTTTTCCGAAAGTTAAACCATTTATTATTTGGAGTTGTGTACAAAATGTTATGGTGGAAAAACTACAGGCTATATGAGAAGAGTTTGGAAATTTTTGCTGCACAGGGCTAACTATGGAAGCTTATATCTCGCAATTTAAAAGGAACTGGGAGATGATCAACAAATGAAAGTTATAGTCCTTGATGTCTACGCTCCAGAAAGTTATGACTATTATATTAGAGGCTGTCTGAGAAGAGTCTGGAAATGGCTTTTGAGAATTTTGTTCATCGCGAACGCGATGGGAGGCTTGCGAATGCGAAGAAGGAAGTCGGGGCAGTGTTATAAGTCCTCTATTTCGGACTTCTAAGGCATTATTTCGTATTTTTAGATGTGAACCTCGGGATTTAGCGATTTTGGAGAGGAATTTCACCACAAAACTTGGGGTAAGCATTCTTGACTAATTTGTGATTATATTTTATGGATTAATCTTCATTTTTGGCGTTAGATTATTGATTTTTCAAGAAGAAATCGGAAGAAAATTCTATAATTTCACAAAATAAATTTTCGAGTTTTGAATACCGTTTCGGAGTCGGATTTGAATGAAATTAGTATGGTTGAATTCATAATTGAATAGGTTGTGGGATATTGTGAGTTTTGTCGGGTTCCAAGACGTGGGCCCCACTGACAATTTTTAGAGTGGAATTTTAGTTTTTGTTGGAAAAATAGTATTTTCATATAGAATTAATTCCTATAATTTGTGTTGACTGTATCAAATTAATTATGACTAGATTCGAGGCGTTCAGAGACTGATTTGTGCGGCAAGGGCATATTGGAATAGAGAATTTCACGGTTTGAGGTAAGTAACACTTCTAAACTTGGAGCTGAGGGTATGAACCCTGATTATACGTGTTATGTGATTTGTTTGGAGGTGACACACATGCTAGGTGATGGGCGTGTGGGCATGCACCGTAGAAACTGAGACTCAGTAGATTCCGTAGAGCTGAGACTCCCCAAGGTCAACCATACTATTTTACATGTGTTAGAGAAACTGAGTTGTGACTCATGTTAGAAATCATGCTTAGGAAACTGCTGGTATTATTGGGACCCACTAAGGTCATTTCTGTTGTCGAATTATATATTTAAACTGTAATTTCATACTCAGTTATAGTCATTCATTGTTTATCATATCTCAGTCTCTGTTGTCATTTATTGATGCATCATATCATTTTGGGCTAGTTTCATGACATTATGAGCCCGAGATACTGGATAGATTGATGACTGAGGAAGGCCGAGGGCCTGATTGTGAGGATATTATGGGATCGGGCTAAACGCCGCAGCATGCTTTTATTTATTTATGCCTGGACCTGACTTATTATAGTGCTTGGGCTGAAGGAGCCCCTCTGGAGTCTGCACCCCCCACAGTGAGTGCAGTGGATATTATATTTGGGATAGAGTTCCCTGGACATGGAGTTGCCATATATATTCACTTCTGGGATGGACTTCCCTGGCATGGAGTTGCCTTATTTATTTATATTTGGGATGGAATTCCCTGGGCATGGAGTTGCCTCATTTATTTATATTTAGGATGGAGTTCCCTGGGAATGGATTTGCCTTATTTATTTATATTTGGGATGGAGTTCCCCGGGCATGGAGGTTCCTCATTTATTTATATTTGGGATGGAGTTTTCTAGACATGGAGTTGCCATATTTATTTATATTTGGGGTGGTGTTCCCTGGGGTATATTGGCCTTATACAGTATTGAGTGACTGAATGTAAGTTATTATGTATATATATTTGGGATGGATCTTCCTTGGGCTGGATTGGCCATATACAGTACTGTGCGACTGAGTACTCTAAGAGTGTGAGTACATGAGTTCATCATTATGGTACATTGCATTAGACATGCATACTTGATATGTAGGCCTAAAGAAGTATTTTTCCTCATGCCATCTGATAATGGAATTTCTTATCTGTCGTTAAAGTTTTGAGAAAAATCACAGGTTTCAGACTTTCTCATAGTTTTAGTGTATTTCGATAAAGGATTTGAGTTTTACTATTATATTGAAAAGAAAATTTTAATTTTTCGGAATTTAATATGAGCTGGGAATTTTATTATTGAGTTAGTACTTGTGCCATTTTTTATTATATTGTTATGAACGGTTGCTGGTTATTAAAGTTGGACTCTGACCCTTATCTCAACTCGTCACTACTTTTAACCTAAGGTTAGGTTTGTTACTTATTGAGTACATGGGGTAAGTTATACTTATACTGCACCGCTGCACCTTGCGTGCAGATTTCAGATGCTGATGTAATTGTGTACGGTGAGAGCTTGATCTGAAGATGTACCTGCGTTCCAGTCATTGCTGCCTCTTGTTCATGGTAGCTTTAGAATTGTTTTTTCTATTCGTGTATACTTCAGACAAATGATGTATTTTTATTTCACACCAGCTTTGTAAATTCTAATCTTAGAAGCTCATGATTTGTACTACCAGTCCTTGAGGAGTGTATTAGAGTCAGTTAAATATTAATTAAATCTGATATTTATAAATTGGCTTACCTAACGGGTTGGGTTAGGTGTCATCACGGCTAGTTGGATTTTGGGTCGTAACGTGTTGATATCAGAGCTCTAGGTTCATAGGTTCTACAAGTCATGCGCAAGTGTATAGTAGAGTCTTGTTGATCGGTATGATGACATCCATACTTATCTTCGAGAGGCTACAGGGAATTTAGGATAAACTTTCCATCTTTCTTTCCTCATCGTGCGAAATTGATTCAGCTTGAAACATAACTCTTTGAAATCCTTCCACGCATTCGTGTGCGCATGAGAGCGCTCTGTATCAGATATGCATCGCCGACTTCTGATTCCATGAATGAGGTTCGAGATGTGTATTCTATATTTCGGTAATGGGTCAGTCCGGAGGACTTAAGGCCAGGTTTCGACTGCTGCTTAGGTTTTGTAGCTTCATTTGTGTGAACTTATGCATTTAGTCTTATGCGTCCGGTAGTGTCCCTATGAGTGAAATTTGTGGCTTGATGAGCGGTCGAATGACTATGTGATGGTTTGAATGTGACGAGAAGAGTTTCTCGGGATGTAAAAAAAGGGACATGGGGTGCTTGATGTTTGTATTGATTTGACGTATAGTCTCTAATATGAATGTGTTGAAAGATCTTTCACGTTGTTAAATTGTGGGACAAATTAAATTCTCATGTCTTGTTAATGAGTTGGACTCAAGAAGATTAAGTGATTGCGCAGTAATTGTGTCTACAAAAGGGTATAGCAAGATGCCAATTTGAGGCCATGCAAGTGGGTTATCTCCTGTGGAGTAATCTACGTATGTGTGTCCTTTATAATGTTTAGTGGAGAGTTTCTTTTCTACCAGCAGGGCGTATGTGTTGAGATTTGAATTTGAATCTGGTTGAGAAAATTGACGTGACTGTCTAGAGGATTAAGGTAGTTTATGGTTGATGTTGCATGAGCTTGAGAAGAATTTTCGTTGAACTGACTGCAGTATTATGGAAGTAATAGAGTATGAGTATTGTCAATTATCGAGTGTTTTAATCTATGGCTTTGAGCCAAGTGGGGGATCCTGCTATTGTCAATTTAATTTCATAGTTATATATTAAATTTTAGTTTTGGTCTGAGACATACTTGTGGATCAGTTATGACTGTAGAGGTTGAGATCGAGGATGACTCGAGTAAGGATATTCCTGGATACGGGTTATATTGCACTTTATGAGTATATGAAAATCATGTGATGAGTGAGTTGTTATTGGGCGGTGCAATTTAGATTTGAGCAGGGTGGATGACTTTCGAAATGGTTCTAGTGGATTCAAAAATGTATATGTGTCAATTGAAAATTTTTCAAAATTCGCATATCGCCAGAATCGCTTATTTACATTGGATGGTGTCGTAACTTGCGGTAATTCTGTATGACTATGGATTTTATATTCCAGTATAAGAAAGGAAAGATGAACAATTTTAAATTCACATAAGGTTTTTTAGAATGGGTGTCTTGATTGTGGTATTTATGGGGGTGCTTAAGAAGAACACGACGGCTTATGGGCCTTAGGGCAGTGTGGGTTTATGTTAGGATACCTTATAGTGAGCTTTGGGTAAGAATCATGGAGTTCTGACAAGGAGAAGTGTCAACGTGAGGGTAATTCGGAAGAAACTCAGAGAAAATAGAACAAATGGGTAACAGGTTGGATTAGTATGGTAATGGTATGCTATATTCTTTTGGTTATTATGATGAGGTGAGGATTTACGGGTGTTTTGTGGCAATACTCTCGGATTTGGAAATCTGTGTGGCTTGGTCGAGTTAGAGGAATTCAACTATGATAGTTTGGTTATGTGCAAATGAATTTGAAAGTTTTCTTGATGGTTTCTACCATGGTTTGAGCTGGATATTTTCTACCGATGTAGGGAACGTGTTGTGTATTGTGATTTTCTCCTATAAGGAAGCAAGTGAAAGTTTTCTAACTAACCAGTATATAATTTGATGGTGACACATAGTTTATAATGAGATTCGTGCTTTGCACATAATGCCATGATATATGTGGTATGTTGTGCGGGATTAAGATTTACATGTACAAGGTGCAGTTCCGTCTTGAAGGGAAGGTCACAAATTTTGGACAGCATGGTTAGTTTCAGATATTTAGATGAATGTTATAAATGTTCGGTAATCCCAGAGAAGGGTGTGCATTTCATATGGCGCATTATGTTTTGATTTACGGATGTTCATTGGTATTGCGGTACTCACCTGGTTGATAGACTGTTGATACTCAAATTATTGCTATGTGGCATGGAATAATTTTGGAAGTATTCCTAGTGGGATGATCGTGCATGAAGGATATGATAGTCATTCGAATGCTGGAGTTGTGATCAGTTACTACGATTCATATGTTTTATAAATTTAGGGGACTAGGAGTTCTCAGAAGCAAATTGCTTCGGGGTCGCGGACTGTGAATATGTGTCCAAGTTAAATAGATAATAGTACGTGTTATGGTTAAGTCATTGAGGATTTTTTAGAGGGTTATTTATCCATGCTCGGATTGCGTTTAGGCTATAATAAGCCTAGATTGACTTTTAAGCTTTAAGCTATGATGATTCTCATATCTGAAACATTGCGTGAGCTATTTGAGCAATATTTGAGGCTACATAGGGGTTAAAATCCCTGAACGAATTTGATAAATGCCTCAGTGATGAAAGATTTCCGATTCGATCTATAATAGCACATATTGCACATGCCTACACTTTAGCATGTCATTTATACCAGTCCAGGAGCATGAGAATCTTATTTCATTCATCACATACATGTATACTTGTTTAACTACTCCTGTATGATATGTTCGGACTGGAGGCCTGTGACTATGCCGGGCGGATTATGTTATTGACACTTGAGTTGTCCGTACTGATCCATATATTGATATTATTAGCAGGTGAGTTGTCCGTGCGGGTTCTATTGTTAGCACATGAGTTGTCCGTGCAACATATGGAATTTGTGTTCCATGATCGTTTATCTGATTAATTGTTTCTTTCCTCTTCATGCTATGATATTGCCTGATCAGGGCAATTTGAGAAAATTATGCACATGTACACACATATATTCTTCTCACGGAATTTGATGAGTTGGTTTAAATAATGTTCTGTGTCGGTTTAAAAAAAAGAAACAAAAGGCAGGATTACACCGAAATAGCTAGAATAGTTTTGTTTGGTGATATAATGTCATTGTACCAAGAATGGATACTATCAGGTGTGATTACAGCGTGTTGGAAGAATAATTTAGAATTTGGCTTAAACAATTAGCTATGGTACTCGCTGAATGAGGGAAAGCTCTGTGACATGTTGATCTGGTGAGTGGTTGTGATTTCATGTATGTTTCTTTCATTATCGAAAGTGTACGAAGGATTTGGAACGAGTGTCCGTGGAATATGGGGTTTAGTACTAGAACTTGGTTGTTTTGGAGTTGTTATTGTAATCGGGAATGGTGCTGCGAGCATGCGAGTTGTGTAGTATGTTATGTGATTATATCTGGGGTTATGTCTATGTTTTGATACAGCTTGTTCAGACGTATACAGTGTGTAGATGTGAGATTCGGGTCTTGAAAAGAATATTGGATGTTGGAAATTGGGTTCTAAGTTTTAAGGTCTAAGGTTTAAGTAATGATCTTTAATTATGCTGTGTTGTCAAGCCTATATGGAATAGGGTGGCGTGGGATCACCCCCGGGTATGTGCGTGGTAAGGTGGAATAGTGATTTGAAGGTTTAGGAACATCTCTTGGCACGTTCGAGGACGAACGTGTGTTTAAGTTGGAGAGAATGTAACGATCCGGCCATTCGTTTTGGGCATTTACTCTACTTTCTACTATTTGAAGTCGTGAATAGCTTCATACGATGTATTATGACTTGTGTGAATTGTTGGTTTTGGTTTTTAGGAATTTCGGAGTTAGTTTGGAAGAATGAAATCCAATGTTTAAAGCTTAAGTTGAAATAGTTAACCAGATGCTGAATTATGTGTGAACGACCCAGGAATAGAGTTTTAATGATTCTAATAGCTTTGTATGGTGATTCTGGACTTAGGAGCATGTCCGAAAAATTATTTGTAAGTCTGTAGTTAAATTAGGCTTGGAATAGCTAAAATAGAAATTTAAGTTTGGAAATTTGACCGGGGAGTTGACTTTTTGATATCGGGGACGGAATCCAAAACTGGAAATTGGAATAGGTCTGTTTTGTCATTTATGACTTGTGTGCAAAATTTGAGGTCAATCGGACTTGATTTGATAGGTTTCGACATCGAATGCAAAAGTTGGAATTTCTTAGTTTTATTAGGCTTGAATTGGGGTGCAATTCATGTTTTTAGCATTGTTTGATGTGATTTGAGGCCTCGACTAAGTCCGTATGATGTTTTAGGACTTGTTGGTATATTTGGTTCGGGTCCTGGGACCTCGGGTGTGTTTCGGGTATGTTACGGGTGTTATCAGATCATTTTGCCCTACTTTGGTTGCCAGTTTTTGATGTCTGGTGTTGTTCTTCGCGTTCACAAGGAGCCTCTCGCGTTCACGAAGAAGGATTTTGCTGCTGGAACCTTGTTCTTCGTGTTTGCGAAGAAGGAATTCCTATTATCCGTCATCTGATTTGGAAGCTTATATCTCACAATATATAAGGAATCTAGAGATGATCAAAAAATTAAAGTTGTAGCCCTTGATGTCTAGTTTTCAGAAAGTTAAACCAATTGTCATTTGGAGTTGTGTACACAATGTTTTGGTAGATACACTGCAGGCTGTCTAGGAAGAGTTTGGAAATATCTGCTGCACAGGGTTGACTTTGGAAGCTTATATCTCACAATATATATGGAATTCAGAGATAGTTCTTGATGTCTAGTTTCCAGAAAGTCAAACCGTTTGTCATTTGGAGGGGTGTACAAAGAGTTATGCCCATTATACTAGAGGATGTCTGAGAAGATGGCTTTTGAGAATTTTAATTCATCGCGAACGCGATAGGAGGCTCGCGAACGCGAAGAAGGAAGTCAGGGCAGTGTTTTAAGTCCTCTATTTTGAACCTTTGAGGCATTATTTCATATTTATAGATGGGAACCTCGGGATTTAGTGATTTTGGAAAGGAATTTCACTAAATACTTGGGGTAAGCATTCTTGACTCACTGCTGATTATACTTCATGGATTAATCTTCATTTTCAGCGTTAGATTATTGATTTTTCAAGAAGAAATCAGAAGAAATTTCTATAATTTCAGAAAACGAATTTTCGAGTTTTGAATACCGATTTGGAATCGGATTTGAATGAAATTAGTATGGTTGACCTCATAATTGAATGAGTTGTCGGATTTTGTGAGTTTTGTCGGGTTCCGAGACGTGGTCCCCACTGAAAATTTTTGGAGTGGAATTTCAGAATTTATTGGCAAATTAGTATTTTCATATGGAATTAATTCTTTATACTTTGTGTAGACTGTATCGAATTAATCATGATTAGATTCGAGGTGTTAGGAGGCTGATTCGCGTGGCAAGGGCATATTGTAATAGAGAATTTCACGGTTTGAAGTAAGTAACACTTCTAAACTTGGAGTTGAGGGTATGGACCCTGATTATACGTGTTATATGGTTTGTTTGGAGGTGACGCACATGCTAGGTGATGGGCGTGTGGGCGTGCACCATAGAAATTGAGACTCAGTAGATTCCGTAGAGTTGTGTAGTCAATATTAACTTGTATGTTTTCGTGTATTTTGCATATGTTAGAGAAACTGAGGAGTGACTCATATTAGAAATCATGCTTAGGCAAATGCTGGTATTATTAGGACCCACTGAGGTCATTTCTGTTGTCGAATTATATTTTTAAAGTGTAATTGCATACTCAGTCATATTCATTCATTGCATATCATATCTCATATCATCATTTTGGGCTAGTTTCATGACATTGTGAGCCCGAGAGACTTGAGAGATTGATGACTGAGTGAAGCCGAGGGCCTGATTGTGAGGATACTATGGGATTGAGCAACACGCTGCAATATGTTTTTATTTTTTTATACCTGGATCTGGCTTATTATAGCGCTTGGGCTGAAGGAACCCCTCCGGAGTATACACTCCCCACAGTAGAGCGCATTGGATATTATATTTGGGATGGAGTTCCCTCGGCATGGAGTTGCCATATATATTCACTTCTGGGATGGAGTTCCCTGGCCATGGAGTTGCCTTATTTATTTATATTTGGGATGGATTTTCCTGGGCATGGAGTATCATCATTTATTTATATTTGGGATGGAGTTCCCTGGGCATGGAATTGCCTTATTTATTTATATTTGGGATGGAGTTCCCCGGGCATGGAGTTGCCTCATTTATTTATATTTGGGATGGAATTCCCTAGGCATGGAGTTGCCTTATTTATTTATATTTGGGATGGAGTTCCCTAGGCTATTGGCCCTGTATAGTACCGAGTGACTGAATGTCAGTTATTTTATATATATATATATATATATATATTTGGGATGGATCTTCCCTGAGCTTGATTGGCCATACACAATACTATGCGACTGAGTACTGTAAGAGTGTGAGTACATGAGATCATCATTATGGTGCATCGCATTAGACATGCATTCTTGATATGTAGGAATAAAGAAGTATTTTTCCTCATGCCATCTGATAATGGGATTTCTTATCTGTTGTTAAAGTTTTGAGAAAAATCATAGCTTTCAGACTTACTCATATTTTCGGTGACTTTCGACAAAGGATTTGAGTTTTACTGTTATATTGAATAGAAAATATTTATTTTTCTAGAATTTTATACGAGCTGAGCATTTTATTATTGAGTTATTACTTATGTTGCTTTAAATTATATGGTTACGAACTGTTGCTGGTTATTAAAGTTGGACTCTGGCCCTTATCACAGCTCATCACTACTTTCAACCTAAGGTTAGGTTTGTTACTTATTGAGTACATGGGGTCAGTTGTACTCATACTACACTTCTGTACCTTGCGTGCATATTTCTAATGCTGATGTAGTTGCGTATGATGAGAGATGAATCTGAAGATATACCTGTGTTCCAGTCATTGTTGCCTCTTGTTCATGGTAGCTTTAGAATATTTTTTCTGTTCAAGTATACTTCAGACAAATGATGTATTTTTATTTCACACCAGCTTTGTAAATTCTAATCTTAAAAGCTCATGATTTGTACTACCATTCCTTGGGGAGTGTAGTAGAGTCAGTTAAACATTAATAGAATCAGATATTTGTAAATTAGCTTACCTAACGGGTTGGGTTAGGTGTCATCACAGCTAGTTGGATTTTGTGTCGTGACATGTTGGTATCATAGCTCTAGGTTCATAGGTTATATAAGTCTTGAGCAAGTGTCTAGTAGAGTCTTGCAGATTGGTATGATGACGTCCATACTTATCTTTGAGAGGGTACAGAGCATTTAGGATAAACTTCTCATCTTTCTTTCCTTATCGGGCGGAATTGATTCAATTTGAAACATAACTCTTTGAAATCCTTCCACGCGTTCATATGTGCATGAGAGCGCTCGCTATCAGATGTGCATCACCGACTTGTGATTCCATGAACGAGGTTCGAGATGTGTATTCTGTGTTTTCGTAATGGGCCAGTCTGGAGGACTTGAGGTCAGATTTCGACCGCAGCTTAGGCTCGATAGCTTTAGTTGTGTAAACCTGTGCGTTTGGACTTTTGCGTTTAGTAGTGTCCTATGAGTGAAATTTGTGGCTCGATGAGAGGTTGAATGACTATGTGATAGTTTAAATGTGACGAGAAGATTTTCTTGAGATGTAAAAAAAGAGCCATTGGGTGCTTGATTTTTGTCTTGATTTAGCGTATAGTCTCGAGAATGAATGTGTTGAAGGATCATTCACGTTGTTAAATTGTGGGACAAATTAAATTATCATGTCTTGTTAATGAGTTTGCCCTAAGGGAGATTAAGTAATTGCGTAGTAATTGTGTCTACGAAAGGGTATAGCAAAATGCCAAATTGAGGCCATGCAAGTGGGTTATCTACTGTGGAGTAATCTACATAGGTGTATCCTTTATAATGTTAGTGGAGAGTTTCTTTTCTACTAGCGGGGCGTTTGTGTTGAGATTTGAATTTGAATCTGGTTGAGAAAGTTGACGTGACTGTCAAGAGAATAAATGCGAGCTTAGCGGATGATTGAGGTAGTTTATGGTTGGTGTTGCATGAGCTTGAGAAGAATTTTCGTTAAACTGACTACAGTATTATGGAAGTAATAGAGTATGAGTATTGTGGAGTATTGTGAGTTATTGAGTCTTTTAATCTATGGCTTTGAGCCAAGTGGGGGAACCTGCTATTGATAATTCAATTTCATGGTTATATGTTAAATTTTAGTTATGGTCTGAGACATACTTATGGATCAGTTATGACTGCAGAAGTTGATATCGAGGATGACTCGAGTAAGCAAATTCCTGGATACGGGTTATATTGCACTTTATGAGTATATGAAAATCATGTGATGAGTGAGTTGTTATTGGCTAAGTATATAGTGCGTACAGAGTATGAATTTGATTGGTGGTGTTGTCACGACCCAGAATTCCCACCATCGGGACCGTGATGGCGCCTAACATTTCACTTTCTAGGCAAGCCAACGTTTGAGAATCATTAAGCCACTTCTTATACATTTCAGTAAATAACACCAAATGAGCTATAACGAGTTTAAAATCAGTGCGAAAATATATAATAGCCTCAATATATATGTATTTCTGGAGTCATAATTCACAAATTTCTAAACTTTTTCTATAAGTAAATGTGTGAAAGAAATACAACTGTTTTCGAAAGGAAAGAAACAGTAAAATGCAATGGCTAGAAGGGGACTCCAGAATCTACAGACGACGGCAGATCTATCTTAGGTCTCCTGTCGGATGAATCCAGCAGCTAACCTCACGATCAGTTTGGACCAGCACCAAAATCTGCACAAGAAGAGCAGAATGCAGTATCAGTACAATCGACCCCATGTACTGGTAAGTGCCGAGCCTAACCTCGACGAAGTAGTGATGAGGCTAAGGCGGGTCACTCATACTACAACCTGTACACAATATATATAATAAAAGCAGAATAGGAAATGCAGAATAAAAGAAAGCAGTAAATTGCAAGAAATACAACAACTCCCAAAACTATATCAGCAGTGTTCAGAAATTACCGATCCTTAAGTGAAAAAGAGAATACCGTAAGGCTAACACAACTCAGGGGAACATAAACATATAGGTTGTTGTGGCGCACAACCCGATCCCACCATATCACAATAACACAATCATAGTTCACCCTTATTCCATCAAACAATCCGCCCTTATTACACATGTTGCGGCATGCAACCCGTTCCCACCGTAAAGTATACATTCACCCTTATTCCACCTCAATATACCAACCTTATTCCTCCTGTTGCGGCGTGCAACCCGTTCCCACCGTACAGTATAACTTCACCCTTAATCCAAGTCAATATACCACCGTTATTCCTCCTGTTGCGGCGTGCAACCCGATCCCACCATATCAATAATAATTACTCAGTATGTATAGAAATTTCACAATTTAAATCACAGAAACCTTTCACAATACTAAAACTCCAAACCAAAGAAAATAGGAAACTTGTACACCATGAAACTCGGCATAAGTAATACTACACGGCGAGACCAATTCAGAACCTACAACAGAGAGGTACCGGTAAACCAGCTTAAGCAAATAACAGGAGATAATGAAACTATGGAAGAACTAATATCATTAACCGGAGGAAACAATGTCTAACACGAAGCAATTAGACATGGGAACATAAGTAGAGTATGTAACAATTAAGATAGGGAAAGCGACAATATGAGAAACATGGTAGAAACAGGGAAAATAGATAAATTGGCGACGCATAAGTACTCGAAACCTCACATATACACCGCTCACATGAATTTCACATAGCAAATAGTTTGAGGGTTCCTAATTCCCTCAAGTCAAGGTTAGACACAATACTTACCTTGCTCCAAAGTCCACTCAATGCTCAATTACCGCTTATCCTCTAGAATTCACCTCCAAACCACTCGTATCTATCCACAAACGACTCAATAATATCAAATATTGCTAAAGAAATCAATTACAATGCATAAATTTAGATTTCTCAAACTTTCCTCCAAAAAGTCAAAAATCGACCCCAGACCCGCTTGGTCAAAAATCCAAACAAACCTCCGAAGCTCGATTATGTCATTTGTTTCGAAATCTGACCTCAATTCGAGGTCTAAATTCCAATTTTTACAAAAATCCCTAATTCTACCCAAACCCCCAATTTCCACCATGAAAATCCTAGATTTTAGGTTGAAAACCCATGAAATGTAATGGGTAATTGAAAGAAAGTAGGTTAGAATCACTTACCAACAAATTGGGGAAGAAAATCTCTTGGAAAAATCGCCTCTAGGTCTTCTAGTTTTGAAATTTTGAAAGAATGGAAAAAATCCCGTTTTGGTTCTATTTTTAATAACTGGGTGTCAGGTATTCATCGCGTTCGTGTGAATCCTGACGCGTTCACGAAGAGTAGTGCATGTTAGGCTTACGCGATCAAGAGTCCCTCATCACGTTCGCGAATGCTGCTCCCCCTAGCCTTCGCATTTGCGAACCCGTCCTCGCATTCGCGATGAAGAGATGATTGACCCTTCCCCCAGGTCCCTAAAGCTATGCGTTCGTGATGAGCTGGTTGCGTTCGCGAAGGATACGGCCCACATCACTCCACTTTTGCGACCCAGCCTTCGCGTTCGTGAAGAAGAAAACCTTCCCCAGCCCAGTTCACTCTTTGCATTCGCGAGAGTACCTTCGCGAACGCGAAGTAGAACACACCAGATATCAGTTGAAGCACAAAAACCAGATTTCTAAGTGCAAAAAGCTTCCGTAGACTATCCGAAACTCACCCGAGCCCTCGGGGCTCCAAACCAAATATGCAAACAAGTCCTAAAACATCATACGAATATGCTCGAGCGATCAAATCGCCAAAATAATACCTAGAACTACGAATTGAACACCAAATCGAATGAAATTATCAAAAAAGCTTTAAAACTTCTATTTTTACAACCGAATGTCCGAATCACGTTAAATCAACTTCGTTTCTCACCAAATTCGACAGACAAGTCATACATATCATAGTGGACCTGTACCGGGCTCCAGAACCAAAATACAGACCCGGTATCAGCAAAACCAAACCTCAGTTAATTCTTAAACACCATTAAACTTTCAAATTTTCAATTTTCAACAAAACTTCATAACTCGAGCTAGGGACCTCCGAATTCGATTCCAGGCATACGCCTAGGTCCCATATTTTGATACGGACCCAGTGAGACCGTCAATACCCTGATACAAAGCCGTTTACTCAAAACGTTGTCCGAAGTCAACTCTAATTAATTTTTATGGCTAAAATTCTTATTTTGATCAGTTTATTTAACATATAAGCCTTCCGGAGCAAGACCTGGATTGCGCACGTAATTCGAGAAAGGCTAAAATGATGATTTTGAGACCTTGAAACACAGAATTAGGTTCGAAAATATAAGATGACCTATCGGGTCATCACATTCTCTACCTCTACAAGAATCGTTCGTCCTCGAACGCACATAGAAAAGTACCTGAACTGGTGCAAAGATATGGATATGTACTCTACTTATCTAACTCGGACTCCTTAGTAGCTGCCTCAACTGGCTGACCTCTCCACTGTACTCGACTAAAGGATAACTCTTAGACCTCGGCTGTCGAACCTGCTGGGCTAGAATAGCCACCGGTTCCTCCTCGTAAGTCAAATCCTTGTCCAACTGGATAGAGCTGAAATCGAACACGTTGGATGGATTGCCGTGATACTTCCGAAGCATGGACACATGGTACACCGGATGAACTGCCGATAACCTCGGTGGCAAGGCAAGCCTGTAAGCCACCTCTCCCACTCTCTCCATAATCTCAAACGATCCGATATACGTAGGGCTCTACTTGCCCTTCTTTCTGAACCTCATTACACCCTTCATGGGTGATACCCGGAGCAACACTCGCTTCCCGACCATGAATGCAACATCACGAACTCTACGGTTGGCATAACTCTTCTGCCTGGACTGAGCTGTGCGAATTCGAGACTGAATAATCTTGACCTTATCCAAGGCATCCTGTGCTAGATCTGTACCCAACAACCAGCCACCCCTGGATCGAACCACCCAACTGGAGACCGGCACCGCCTACCGTATAATGCCTCATAGGGAGCCATCTGAATGCTTGACTGGTAGTTATTATTGTAGGCGAACTCTCCAAGGGGCAAGAACTGATCCCACGATCCTCCAAAGTCTATAACACATGCGCGGAGCATATCCTCCAAGATCTGAATAGTGCGCTCAGACTATCTGTCTGTCTGAGGATGAATCGATGGGCTCAACTCAACTCGCATGCAAACTCACGATGTACTGCTCTCTAGAAGTGTGAGGTGAACTGCGTACCTCGATCAAAAATGATAGACACAGGTACACCGCGAAGACGGACGATCTCGCGGATATAAATCTCTGCCAACTGCTCTGAAGAATAAGTAATTGCTATAGGAATGAAGTGCGCTAACTTGGTCAGCCTGTCCACAATGACCCAAACTGCATCGAACTTCCTCTGAGTCCGTGGGAGTCCAACAACGAAGTCCATAGTGATACGCTCCCACTTCCACTCAGGAATCTCTATCTTCTGAAGCAAACCACCGGGTCTCTAATGCTCATACTTTACTTTCTGACAATTTAGACACCGAGATACATAAGAAAGTATATCCTTCTTCATCCTCCTCCACCAATAATGTTGCCGCAAGTCCTGATACGTCTTGGCGGTGCCCGGGTGAATAGAATATCGGGAACTGTGGGCCTCCTCAAGAATCAACTCACAAAGTCCATCCATATTAGGAACACAAACACGACCCTGCATCCTCAAGACGCCGTCATCTCCAGCAGTAACTTGTTTGGCAGAACCGTACCGCACTATGTCCCTAAGGACTAACAAATGAGGGTCGTCATACTGCCGATCTCTGATTCGCTCAAACAAGGAAGACCGAGCGACTGTACAAGGTATAACACGACTGGGCTCTGAAATATCCAACCGCACAAACTGGTTGGCCAAGTCTAAACATCTGATGCAAGCGGCCTCTCACCGACTGGAATGAACACAAGACTGCCCCTACTCGCTGCCTTTCTACTCAAGGCGTCTGCTACCACATTGGCCTTCCCGGGATGGTATAAAATAGTGATATCATAGTCTTTCAATAGCTCCAACCATCTCATCTGCCTCAAATTGAGATCCTTTTGCTTGAACAAATACTAAAGGCTCTGATGATCGGTGATGACCTCACACGACACGCCGTAAAGATAGTGCCTCCAAATCTTCAGCGCATGAACAATGGCTGCCAACTCTAAGTCATGGACAGGGTAATTCTTCTCATGAACCTTCAATTGCCACGACGAATACGCAATCATCCTGCCTTCCTGCATCAATACCGCACCGATCCCAACACGAGACGCATCACAATATACCGTATAAGATCCTGAACCTATGGGAAACACCAACACCATTGGTATAGTCAAAGTAGTCTTGAGCTTCTGAAAGCTCGCCTCACACTTGTCTGACCATCTGAACGGGGCACCCTTCTGGGTCAACCTGGTCAACGGGGATGCTATAGATGAAAACCCGTCCACAAATCGACGGTAGTAGCCTGCCAAACCCAAGAAACTCCTGATCCCCGTAGCTGAAGTGGGTCTAGGCCAGTTCTGAACTGTATCAATCTTCTTAGGATCTACCTGAATGCCCTCTACTGATACAACGTGCCCCAAGAAAGTGACTGAATGGCACCAAAACTCGCACTTTGAAAATTTAGCATACAACTGGCTGGCTCTCAGAGTCTGAAGTACTATCTTGAGATGCTTCTCATGCTCCTCTCGACTGCGGGAGTAGATCAAGATATCATCAATAAACACGATCACAAAGGATTCCAAATCAAGCTTGAACACCTGGTTCATCAAATCCATGAATGTTGTTAGGGCATTTGTCAACCCAAAGGACATCACCAGAAACTCATTATGCCTGTACCGAGTCCGAAAAGCTGTCTTAGGGACATCAGATGCCCTAATCCTCAAATGATGGTAGCTAGATCTAAAATCAATCTTCGAAAACACCTTGGCACCCTGAAGCTGATCAAATAAGTCATCAATCCTCGGCAATGGATACTTGTTCTTGATGATGACTTTGTTCAACTATCGATAATCTATGCACATCCTCATTGATCCATCTTTCTTCTTCACAAACAACACAGGTGCACCCCAGGGCGGGACACTAGGTCTAATGATGCCCATATCAAGAACATTTTGCAACTGTTCCTTCAATTCTTTCAATTCTGATGGGGCCATACGGTATCGCATAATGGAAATGGGCTAGGTTCCTGGAACCAAGTCAATATAGAAGTCGATATCCTTCTGCAGGAAATACCTCTGGAAACTCTCCGACAACTAGTACAAAATCCATGGAAGGAACCTCCACACTAGAATCGCGGACACAAGCCAAATACGCTAGACACCCCTTCTCGACCACACGTCGAGCCTTTATATAAGAGATAACCCTACTAGTAGAATGGCTAGGAGTGTCTCTCCACTCTAATCGAGACAACCCCGGCAAGGCTAATGTCACCGTCTTAGCGTGACAATCCCATATAGTATGATAATGTAAAGCTAATCCATACCTAAAATGACATCAAAATCGACCATATCGAGAAGTAGAAGATCTGCACTAGTCTCAAGACCCCCAATTAGTGACCACACACGAACGATAAACACGATCTATAACAATAGAATCCCTCACTGTGTGGACACATGCATAGGAGCACTCAAAGAATCACGAGGCACAACCAAATATGAAGCAAAATAGGATGACACATAGAAGTAAATAGATCCCAGATCAAATAGAACTGAAGCATCTCTACTGCAAACTTAAACAGTACCTGTAATAATAGAATCGGATGACTCAGCCTCAGGCCTGGCTAGAAAAGCATAACATTGGGACTGAGGCCCACCACTCTGAACTATGTCCATGTGACAGCCTCTAGCTGGCTGGCATCCACGTCTAATGGCCTGACCTCCACCTCTAACAGTCTGGCCTCTACCTCTGGCTGTCTGACCCCTGCCTCTAGCTGGATGAGCAGGCGGTGCAGCAACTGGTGCCGAAACCATGGCACGATAACCCTGATGTTATGGCGGGATGCCCAATAATCTCGGACAGGTCCTCCTGATATGCCCACAACCACCACACTCGAAATATCCATCCTGGTACTGTGGCTGTTGAAACTGAAACTGACCCGAATGGGCTGGATGACCATAGTAATAACTCTGAATAGGAGGTGCACTGATAGGAGCTGGTGGTGCACTGTAGGCTGGCTATCCAGAATAAGGCATATAAGGACCACGACTCCCTGAAGCACTGTGGGATGCCTGAAGCGCTGAATGAAACGGCCTGGGAGGATGGCCCCTACCAAAAGTACCCCTGCCTCCAGATGAGGCACCTCTGAACCCACCAGAATGACGAGGTCTCTTGTCAGACCCCTGACCTCCCTGTACAAGAACCATCTCGACTCGCCTGGTGACATTGGCAACCGCCTGAAAAGAAATCTCACTCCCAGTCTCCTAAACAACTGCAATCTAATAGGCTGAGCAAGTCTATCAATAATCCTCCTCACCCTCTCTCTCTCGGTAGGAAGCAGAAGAAGAGCATGATAGGCTAAATTCACAAAACGGGTCGCATATTGGGTAACCATCATACTGCCTTGCCGGAGACGCTCGAACTGACGACGGTACTCCTCTCTCAATATGATAGGGAGAAACTTCTCTAGAAAGAGCTGAGAGAAATGGTCCTAAGTAAGTGCAAGCGATCCAACTGGTCTGGCCAGCAAATAATCTTTCCACCATTTCTTGGCAGAACCAATCGTCTGAAATGCAGCAAAATCGACCTCATTGGTCTCAACTATACCCATATTCCGTAGTACCTCATGACAGCTGTCAAGATACTCATGGGGATCCTCTGATGTAGCACCACTGAAGTGAACTGGGAAGATCTTGGTAAACCTATCCAATCTCCACAAAGCCTTAGAAGACATGGCTGACCCATCACCGGTCTGTGCCGCAACAAACGGCTGAACTACTCAGACTGGATGAGCAGCTGGAGTCTGATACTGGGGAGCCATCTGCTCCGGAGTATAAGTAGCAGGAGTCTGGGCTCCTTCTCTAGCCTGAGAGATGGCTGGTGCCATGGGAAATGCGCTAGTCTGGGCCACACTCTCCATAAGGCCCACCAAACGGACTAAAGCGTCCTGAAGCACTAGGGTGGCAATGAACCCCTCTGGAACCTAAGCTGGTCTAGCAGGCACAGTTTGGGATGGAACCCCCTCCTCAAACTCCACCTCTGGCTCCACTGCTGGTGCTGCTGCTCGAGCACTGGGCTGAGCTCTGCCCCTATGTCACGACCCAAATTTCCCTCCGTTTGGGTATCGTGATGGCACTTAGTCTTAAGGACTAGGTAAGCGTAACAATAATTAAAACAACGACATTTTTGAAACAGAATCTCTTACAATTCCCAAAACCGGTAGTACAAGTCATAAGCTCTACAGAGTATTTGCTAGAAAACTTTTAAATACAACTGTCTAGAAATAAGAATAAATAGTGCAAAACGAAAAGTGGAAGGTGACTCCGAAGCCTGCGAACGCAGCAGCAGGTTTACCTTGAGTCTCCACAGCAACAGTCCACACAGCTAGCTAACGAACAAGTACCTGGATCTGCACAAAAAATGTGCAGAAGAGTAGCATGAGCACACCACAGCGGTGCCCAGTAAGTATCAAGACTAGCCTCGGTAGAGTAGTGGTGAGGAACAGTCAAGACACCCACTGGTCTAATAAACTGAATAGATATAAGTACATGAACAACAGAAGCATGATGTCACATAAAGACTATGCAATATGGCTCACAGTACAACGATGGAAATATGGAAGGAAACAACAAGTATCAGCGGAATATCATGAAAATGACAAAGAAAGGTGAATGGAACACAACCTAAATCCGAAATCACAAATACAGCAAGGACAAGTAATAACTCAGCAACTACAACCGCTTTTACATCAGGTTTTAGTCAACAACTCCACGAGGTACCGAACCTCGGACAAATCACAACTCACGGGTCTTAATACCTGAACTCTAACACTTGGCATCATGTGCCCTCATAACATCTCATAACCGCACTGACGACTCACGTGCCAATAGAGCCATTCTCATATTGAAGGCAAGTAAACAAGGGTGAGCATTTATGCTCAACAATATCAAGAACACCTCTTATCCGATAAGAGTGCTTAACTACGTGTATGCTTGTGCAAGTGTCCTACCATAGTCCATATCAGCAAATAAGCATAAGGAAAAAGAACGGACAACACGTAGAATATATTCTCACAACTTTCACAAGATAAAGCTCACACAAGTATATATACCACTTCACAAATATCAATAAGAAGAATGCCCCCAGGCCACAAATCATCACAAATCAATCCATGACACAACCCACCTTGTCTCGCCATGTGTGCAATAGTAACATAAATGCCCGCCTTGTCTCGCCACACGTGCATAAAAATGTTCCCACCTTGTCTCGCCACATGCGCAACCCACATTTATATATACATATCACGCCTTGTCATGCCGCATATGCAAATATCAATGGTAACAATAGCACGGTAGAAACCTCGTGCAACCCCATAATAACGATAGCACAGAAGAAACCTCGTGCATCACAATAATAACAACTGCACGGTAGAAACCTTGTGCATCACCACAACAAGTACAACAACAACAATGACAATAATACAAAGTACGACAAGCAAATCAACTCAAGAACTTTAATTCACAAAGAAACGGTAGAACCAATTCACAAGGAATAACCACAGTGAAAATGCTAGGCATAAAGAGAACAGTTCAACAAAAGGGAAAACTAATATGTAGCAACGATCCCACAATATACACTTCAACAACAGGGAAGCTAACACGAATCAAATAATTCTAAATAAATATAAGCAGTTATGAAAAGATAGCATGGCTATACAAGAGATAACAGTTTCAGTTAGGGCACATATGAATCAAGTAACAATAATAGTGGATCATGAAGCAATTGATTCTAATTAAGCAGGTAGATGTGAATCTAGTAATTAAGATATATAATCATAACAAGAACAACTGCATATTCAATGAATACAAGGACCTAAGGACCCTAAAAGGCCAACTTTCCACAAATAAGTCCGTCCACACACTCGTCACCTCGTGTACACGGACTACAATCAACATAGAACACTCAAATCCTAAGGGAAAGTCCCACACACAAGGTTAGGCAAGATACGTACCTCGAACCAAGCTCAAACAATCGGTCACAATGCCTTTCCACGAATATCCGGCTCCGAATGGCCCAAATCTAGCCAAACACAATTGCATAGCATGAATACAACAACGATAGCATTATCTAATCAATGAAATCAACATTTTAACAAAAATTCCGAAATTCGCCCCTAAAACATCAACCCGAGCCCATATCTCGAAATTGGGTAAAAATCACAAAATACGAACATCTATTCACTCACGAGTCCAACCATATAAGAATTACTCAAATCCGATCACAAATCCCCCTTCAAAACTCAAAACTTTATTAAAGAAGTTCTACCAATCTTTCCCAATTTCAACACCAAAAATCCGAAACTAAATGAAGAAACAACTATAGATTAATGGAATACAACCAAAAACGAGTTAGGAATCATCACCCCAAAGCTTCCTCTGAAAATCCTTCGAAAAATCGCCAAATTCTGAGCTCTCAAGTCCAAAACCGAAGAATGAAATCAAATCCTCGAATTTCTCTTTTCTGCCCAGGCGTGACCGCACCTACGACGTAATTAGCCGCATCTGCGCGACCGCAGGTGCGCACGTCCAAACCGCACCTGCGCTTCCTCCCGCTTCTGCACGCCAAAATCCCCTTCTGCGGAGCCGCTGATGCGCACAAATTCTCTGCACCTGCGGAGACTGTCAAGTCCAGCTCTTCTCGCACCTGTGCCTCAATCTTCGCATCCGCGACCATCGCAGATGCGGAATGTTCCTCGCACATGCGACCCCTGGCACTCCTCCATTTGTCCGCTTCTGCGCTTGCCTCTCCGCATGTGTGCTCCCACACATGCTGTCTCTTCACCGCAGGTGCAAAAATACCAGAAGCCTGAAGACTTAGCAGCAACACAAATCAAACTTTTAATCCGTTAAGCACCCGAAACTCACCCGAGGCCCCCGGGACCTCAAACAAACATACCAACCAATCCTAAAATACCATACGAACTTAGTCGAGCCCTCAAATCACATCAACTAACGTTGAAACTACGAAACGCACCATGAATCAAACTTATAAATTTTCAAATCTTTTAAATTCTAAAACCCGTGCCAAAACCTATCAAATTAACCCGAAATGACGTCAAATTTTATAGGCAAGTTCCAATTAATATAACAGAGTTGTTCCAACTCTCGGAATGACATTCTGACCCCGATATCAAAACGTTCACTTCCAGTCTAAATCTCTAAAAATTTAACTTTCGCCATTTCAAGCCTAAATCAGCTACATACCTCGAATATACAGTCCGGACATGCTCCTAAGTCCAAAATCACCTAACAGAGCTAATAGAACCGACAGAACTCCATTCCGGAGTCGTCTTTACATAGTTTCGATTACGGTTAAAATCCTAAGACTTAAGCTTCCGTTTTAGGGACTAAGTGTCCCAATCACTCTGAAACATCTGGTAACCGAATTCAACCACGCACGCAAGTCAACACATATAATATGAAGTTGCTCAGGGCTTTATGCCACCGGCCGGGATATACATTCTCAAAATGACCGGCCGGGTCGTTACACCCTACCTCGGCCTCTAGCGCGGCCTCGGCCTCGACCTCTGCCCCTTGTAAGAGCTGCCACTGGGGGCTCCGGTTGCTCTCCAGATGAAGACGTAGCACGTGTTCTTGCCATCTGCGGAAGGACAAGAATAGAAGAGTTCGATCAGGAATGATAGATTAAAATCGCACGACCGAGAAGAATAGAAGAGAAATGATTCCTAAAATTCATAGCCTCTGGGAGATAAGTACACACGTCTCCATACCGATACCCCAGACTCTCCTAAGCTCACTCGTGAATTGTGAGACCTAGGTAACCTAGTGCTCTGATACCAACTTGTCATGACCCAAAATTCCCACCGTCAGGACCGTGATGACGCCTAACATTTCACTTTCTAGGAAAGCCAACGTTAGAGAATCATTAAGACACTTCTTATACATTTCAGTAAATAACAGCAAATGAGCCATAACGAGTTTAAAATGAGTGCAGAAATATATAATAGCCTCAGTATATATATATATATATATATATATATATATATATATATATATA
>AWOL01S0007725.1:0-23339 GCA_000715115.1 Nicotiana otophora
TGAGATCTTGTAAATGGCCTTGGAGCTTCCAAAACTCTATCCTTGTCCTTGATGCTATCAAGACCTCTCTCACAAACGCGTATAAGGAAACCAGACACTAGTAATTCGCCAACTCTACATGCCAAACTCAATCCGCAATCAATCTTAATCTCACCCGAGGCCCCCAGGACACCATCCAAATATACCAACACATCCTAAAACATCTTACGAACTTAGTCGAACCCTCAAATCATATCAAACAACATCGAAAACATAAATCACTCCCCAATTTAGGCCTAACAAACTATTGAAATTTTATCTTCTAAAACCTATGCTTAAACACACCAAATCAACTTTGATTGACCTCAAATTTTGCACACAAGTCATAAATGACTCAACGGACTTATTCCAATGTCTGGAACCAAAATCTGAGCCTGGTAACAACAAAGTCAACTCTCGGTCAAACTTCTCAACTTTCCAACTTTCGCCAATTCAAGCCAAAATGACCTATGGACCTCCAAATCAATATCCGGGCACACTCCTAAGTCCATAATCACCATAAGTAGCTATTGGAACCATCAAGTCCAGTCAACTCTTTCAACTTAGGCTTCCAACCTTGGGACTAAATGTCCCAATTCATTCCAAAATATCCCTGGAAGCAAACCAATAATCCCGACAAGTTATATAACAACAAACGAACATTAAATAAGCAATAAACAGGGTAATGGGGCTACAATACTCAAAACATCATTCCGAGTCGTTACATTCTCCCCCTCTTAAACAAACGTTCGTCCTTGAACGTGTTTAGAATTATACCTGGAGCCTCGAATAAGTGTGGATAGCTTCTCCGCATTTCCCGCTTGGTCTCCCAAGTAGCCTCCTCGACTGGCTGACTTCTACACTATACTTTCACTAAAGCTATATTCTTTGATCTCAACTTTCGAACCTGCCGATCCAAAATGGCCAATGGCTCCACATCATAAGTCAAATTCCCATCTAACTAAACCGTGCAGAAGTCTAAAACATGAGACGGATCACCGAAATACTTATGGAGGATGGAAACATGAAACACTGAGTGAACACTCGATTGACTAGGTGGAAATGCAAGCTTGTAAGCCCCCTCTCAAATCCTCTCAAGCACCTCAAAAGGGCCAATATACCGAGGTCGCAACTTGCCCTTCTTCCCGAACCTCATAACACCCTTCTTGGGTGAAACTCTGAGTAATACCTTCTCTTTCGCCATGAATGAAACATCACGAACTTTCCGATCAACGTAACTCTTCTGTCTAGACTGAGTCGTGCGAAGCCTATCCTGAACCAAGTCAGTACCTAATAGCCTAGCCTTCCCCGGCTCAAACAAACCAACCGGAGACCGACACCGCCTCCCATACAAGGCCTCATACGGAGCCATCTGAATACTCGATTGATAGTTGTTGTTGTAGGTAAACTCTACAAGCAGTAGAAACGGATCCCAAGAACCCCCGAAATCCATGATACAAGCGCGTAACATATCCTCCAATATATGAATGGTGCGCTCGGACTGTCCTTCCCTCTAAGGGTGGAATGATGTAGTCAACTCGACTCATGTGCCTAACTCTCGCTACACTGCTCTCCAAAACTGTGATGTAAACAGTGCGCCCCGATATGAAATAATGGATATCGGCACACTGTGAAGGGGAACAATCTCGCAGATATAGATCTCAGTCAACCGCTCCGAAGAATAAGTAGTACCAACTAGAATGAAGTGCGCAGACTTAGTCAACCAGTCCACAATCACCCAAATAGCATCAAATTTCTTCAAAGTCCGTGGAATCCTAACTACAAAGTCCATGGTGATACGCTCCCAGTTCCACTCAGGAATCTCAAGCCTATGGAGCAAATCGCCTGGCCTCTGATGCTCGTACTTCATCTGTTGACAATTCAAGCACCGAGCTACAAACTCCACTATATCTTTCTTCATTCTCCTCCACCAATAGTGCTACCTCAGGTCTTGATACATCTTTGCGGTACCTGGATGAATGGAATACCGCAATCTATGAGCCTCTTCAAAAATCAACTCATGTAACTCATCCATATTGGGCACACAATTCCGACCCTGCATCTGCAACGCCCCATCATCTCCACTAGAAACCTCCTTAGCATCACCTTGTTGAATCGTGTCCTTAAGGATAAGAAAATGGGGGTCGTCATACTGACCCTCTCTGATGCGATCATATAAAGAAGACCGAGAAATCACGCAAGCTAGAACCCGACTAGGCTCCGAAACATCTAACCTCACGAACTGGTTGGCCAAGGCCTGAACATCTGATGCAAGAAGTCTCTCACCAACAAGAATATATGCAAGGCTACCCATACTCACCGCCTTTATACTCAAGGCATCGGCCACTACATTGGCTTTACCGTGATGATACAAAATGGTAATATTATAGTCTTTTAACAGCTCCAACCATATCCACTGCCTCAAATTTAGATCCTTTTGCTTGAACAAGTGTTGAAGACTCTTATGATTTGTAAATACCTCACAAGACACATTATAGAGATAATGCCTCCAAATCTTCAATGCATGAATGATGGCTGTCAACTCTAAATCATGAACGGGGTAGTTCTTCTCATAAGACTTCAACTGGCGTGAAGCATAAGCAATCACTCTACCCTCCAACATCAAGACACACCCAATACCAATCCGAGAAGCATCACAATATACTGTATAAGAACCCGATGCTGAAGGCAAAACTAGAACTGGAGTTGTGTTGAAGGCAGTCTTGAGCTTCTGAAAGCTCTCCTAACACTCCTCAGACAACCTTAATGGGGCACCCTTCTAGGTCAACCTAGTCAAAGGCTCTGCAATAGATGAGAAACTCTCCACGAAGCGGCAATAATATTCGGCCAAGCCAACAAAACTCCGAATCTCAGTAGCTGAAGACGGCCTGAGACAACTCTGAACCACCTCAATCTTTTTCCACTCTACCTTGATCCCCTCACTGGATACCACATGCCTTAAGAATGTTACAGAATCGAGCCAAAACTCACAATTGGAGAATTTATGTTACACCCCATGTTTTCGTACATGAAAGTACGCCGTAAGTCCATTGATATAAGCTCGAAAATGAGATTCTCTTAGAATGTATATAAAGTGATATAATGATATTACATCCCGTATTTCCATTCAACATACAAACGATTAGGTTGAGGACGAATGCACTTAAACGTGAGAAAGGAGATTTTGGACAAATAAAAACGAGCTGCTTGCTTACCCGACATGCCTGCTTCACCAACTTACTTTCCGTCCTACTTTCTTGAGCTACTCGACATATGTCTAAATAATTTAATGAGGATGAGACACATGTTTCAAAATGAAAAAAGGACCAACATGAATCACCTATTTGATTAAGTAGGTGACAAGTAGGTGCATCACCTACTTAGAGCTTGTGGATCAAATTAAAAGGGAATAAAAAAGGATAGAGATAAACAAGTCTTGGGGCAGCCCAAGACCTATCTTCCCCAGCCCATTAGTGGGGCTATATAAACATAGATATATCTCAATTTCACTTAGAAAACAATTCATAATCCCACTCTCTCTATTGCAACATGAAGGAACTCTAAAATATCTGCCTAAGATCTCTCTCAAAGTTATCCTTGGGTTCAAGACCACATCCACAAGTTGGTACGTATGATTTCTCTCTTGGAAGATCAAGATCACCTAGTTATCTCTTTACTTTGTTGTTTGGGGTAAAGAGCTTATTTGAGCTTGAAGTAAATCTCAGTTGGATGAGTATTCTTGCTGCCAAGATAAGGTTTAACTTCTCCTATATGTATTTAAGATCATATATGTATATCTAGTTGATTTGATAAAGGAAACTTGTGAAGTAAGTTGAACTTCATGTTGAAGTGTTGTAGTTGCTGGACTATTTTAGAGTTGAATTCCTGATGTTTTATGGCTGGAAATCAATAGAATACTATTGCTATTGTGGTTGATGTGTTTGGGAGAAGAGAAGGCTTGGAAAGATCAAGTTAGAACTTGGTTGTTGGGTGAGATGGTGTAGAGTGTTTTGGTGATGTATTGTAATGAATATGAGGTTATATATATATATATATATNGTAAGAGTTATGGTATAGTATGACCTACTTAGATGTAGTAAAGCCATAAGCATAGATAATCGAGGCTATGAAACAAGATATATCAATAGTCCTAAGTTTGACAAAGTACCGAGTGGAGAACTTCAGTATACCTATAGATGCCCAGAGGGATAGCTTGTCATAGTTCTGTATATGTTCACCAAGTGAGGCCTAGAGATTAGCTAAAAGCTGGAAGAAAAAAGAGAGAAGAGTCGCATAGGCGCATATACAAGGACAAAGTCGTACAGACTGCATGATAGAAGGTAGCAATATTTACAAGATTAGAAGGATTTCGACCACAAGTCGTGGTGTGAGAAAGGGGCCTAAAGGGGGGATGCTCTGGCCTTTGGATTTATTCACAAAATAGTTGCCTAGATGGCAAGGAGAGTATTAAAGTATTTGTAAGGGCTTTAGGTTATGAGACTGATAAGCGCATCAGTCAACATTCGAGGAAGAATGTTCCAAAGCGTAGAATGATGTTACACCCCATGTTTTCGTGCGCAAAAGTACGTCATTAGTCAATTGATGTAAGCTCGGAAATGAGAGCCTTTTTGCAAGTATATAAAGTAATCTAATGATATTACATCCCGTATTTCCGTTCAACATATAAACGACTAGGTTGAGGACGAATGCACTTAAACACGAGAAAGGAGATTTTGGATAAATAAAAACGAGCTACTTGCTTACCCGACGTGCCTGTTTCACCAACTTACTTTTCGTCCTACTTGCTTGAGCTACTCGACACATGTCTAAGTTATTTAACGAGGATGAGACACATGTTTCAAAATGGAAAAAAGATCCAACATGTATCACTTATTTGATTAAGTAGGTGAAAAGTAGGTGCAGCACCTACTTAGAGCTTGTGGACCAAATTAAAAGGGAATGGAAAAGGATAGAGATGGGAAACTCTTGAGGCAGCCCAAGACCCATCAGCCCAATCCCATTAGTGGGGCCATATAAACATAGATATATCTCAATTTCACTTAGAAAACGATTCATAATCCCTCTCCCTACTTTGTTGTTTGGGGTGAAAAGCTTATTTGAGCTTGAAGTAAAGATTAGTTGGACGGGTATTCTTGCTGCCATGGTAAGGTTTAACTTCTCCTATATGTATTTAAGATCATCTATGTATATCTAGTTGATTTGATAAACGAAACTTGTGAAGTAGGTTGAACATCATGTGGAAGTGTCGTAGTTGCTGGACTATTTTGGAGTTGAAAGCTTGATGTTTTATGGCTGTAAATCAGTAGAAATAACTTAAGAATACTATTGCTATTGTGGTTGATGTTTCTGGATGAAGAGAAGGTTTGGAAAGTGCAAGTTAGAACTTAGTTGTTGGGTGAGATGGTGTGGACTGTTTAGGTGATGTATTGTAACGAATTTTAGGTATATATATATATATATATTTGTTGACATTCTGGACATGTTGGTATTGTTTGTGGATTTGAGGAAAATGAAAAGAATAAGGGGAGGTGCTGTCAAACATTTCGTAGATGAGCTAGTCGCTCATTTGTGTTGAGTTCTAGCTTCCATAAGCTTAACAATGGTCCCTTATTGTTTGTTGTAGATTGAAGTACTAACGTGCTGAACCGACGTCGTGTGGTTAGGTAAACGACAAAGGTATGTTAAGGCTATCCCTTCTTTCCTTTTGGCATGATCCATACAATATAAACGAAACGTGCAAACGCGCAACTTTCATAAATACCTTTATTCATAGAAGCACTATGGGTGCCTATGTTGTTGATTCCCCATGTGTCTTATTATTATATCTTCTGTTCATGGGTCTGAGAAAAATATGTAGTTGATAAAGTTTATCCGAAGGCATATTGATCTTATGACAGCCCAAGAGATCTTATCGACCTACTTTATTATGCATTGCATTCATTTATACATGTATATCGACCCATGACCAGATGGCATTGAGTACGCGTATATATATGTATATGGGATATGGGGAAAGGTTACGACATTATATACGCATCACCACCTGATCAGCTGGTATACGTTGACGATTTCGCCCACAAAGGCCGAGATGATATGATGGGATGACCTTAGAGACTTGATAATGTTATGTACACATACCTATGCATGGTATGACATTTACACGGATATGCATGACATTATAAATATTTCACGATTCACAGAGATATTTAGACTTACATGTTGAGTTCTTTACATCATGTTGCAGTTATCTCATGGTGGCCCTTCTGGCCCATTTACGTATGATGGTGTGATAAGAAAGATATGTTACGTATGATGGTGTGATAAGAAAGATATGCCCGTCGCGGCCCTCCGATTTGGGTCGCGACAATAGTGGTATCAGAGCAGTTCTGTCCTAGGGAATGTACAAGTCGTGTCTAGTAGAGTCTTGTTTATGGGTGTGTTATGCACCACACTTATAAGCAGGAGGCTATAGGGCATTTAGGACTGTCACTCTTTATTCTTACTCTAAATCGTGTTGTAGAGCTCAGTTGTAATAATTCAAACTCCTAAATTCTATTGTATTCATAATAACTCGATTTTCCATCAAGCTTATGATAAGTAAATGTTAGGTATTCAGTAAATCATGTGTGTACTAAGACGTTTAAGCTTCTTGATAAGGCGCCTAAGGCATGAATATCTATCCACCCATATGGTTTAAAGCATTGAGAGAATCAGAAGGTATCTCAACAAGTTTCAACAAGTAAAAGAAGCAAGGTGAAGATGGGTACGAGGTACCCAATTAGGGAAGATTATCAGTATTTAAAATTCAGGCAGAGAAATATAAGCATTTTGAGTTACCTTCAATTGTAACAGAGGTATGTACAATTTTCACACCCATCTCAGTTATAATCCATGGGAGCAAACATATATAGTTTAAGAGAAGGACGGGATATCAGGATCCAGCTAGGGTTAGAGTAACCCAAAATGGTGGATGGATTGTTAGCGTTAGCTGACATTTCCGAAGGATATTGCAAACATGGTAATAATTCTCCTTGTGAGACACCCAGATGGTGCATTCTAGAATAGTACAGCTAGATATGAATACTAGAATGTTCAAAAAATTACAAAGATAGGCACTTGAATCCTAGCAGGGATAAATATTTACCTTAGTATGGCTCTCGTCCCTAGTAAAGAGAGAATGTTAGGCGACCGAAGAGCTAGTGGATGGAGCAAGGGGAGCTAAAAGCAAAAGAATGTTTTGTTAAAGATTTCAGAATAACGTGATAGACAGAAATATTAGCAGGAGAATAAGAAGAGAGTAAATGAAGCATTATGAGCATGATGTGATAAGTGAGTGATAGCGGCAAATCAAAATATGACAGGATGACAGAGTCTATATTCAAGTGAAGGAAAAGACAAGAGGTGACATGCGTTGAGGCAATAAAAGAGTATAGGCGATAAAGTCCTATATATCTCCATTTCGAGAAATGAGTTGGTGACTCCAACGTGATTACCAGAAGGAAACGTTAGACCCCCGGAGTAATAGAAATCAGTATGGGCTAGTGAATAATATAAACTGAACATTATTTAGGGAACGAAAGATTTTATAATAGTCGGCATCGTGAGAATTTCATAGATAGAGTTCTGGCAATAATATAATGGACAACAAAAGAATAACCTTTAAAGTTCATTCAGGAAGACGCTTCCCTAAAGCAAGAACTATGAGCAGAGTTAGGCTTAAGGGACTAAGTGTGCGACATACACTAGGTGTCACCCTCATGAGTAAGAAATTTTGTTATCCTTGATATTGAAGGATTATCGCAAGGCGAGTAAGAGTTAGTGAATACGTGAAAAGACGCTAGAGATGAAGAGAGGGGGAAAGATGGTGTGATATGGTATTAAGTAGGAGTTATATGGTTCGGGGAACTATGGAATAGTAAAGGAAGAATGCGATAAAAATGATAAAGGGATGAGATTGGAATTATTCAAATCCCACAGATAGGTTACGACTTCAGGACATTACGCAAGCACGACAGCAGGGAGGGACAGTAAAGGTTCCCGACCAGGATGTTATTGATAAATAAGTATGAATGAATACTTGATACATAAGGAGCTAGTTCGAGAGTTAAGTTAAGACAAAGTACATAGCCCGAGAAAGATTACACGGAATATAGATATGAGAATGGACCAATGAGTAGTTAGTAGTTGATTCAGGAAGAGTCTAGTTATGGCTAGACAAGAGGATATAGTTAAATCAATAGATCGTGCAACATAAACATAGTGAAACCCAATATGGTGAATTCAGTCTCGCAGTTATGACATTGTAATCCTTGAGATATTTATATAGGAGTTGGGGTAGTTAAAGGTACGGTATTGGTGTTACGAACATAAAAGAGAGTGACACTGGGAAGACAGTCAAAATATCAGTTTAGAAGCAACCTTACAAGCACAAGGGCGTGGAGGTAAGTAACTAAGGATAATTATAGGTTAGGAAGAACATCAAAAACTTCCGTCGAATATACGATGTAATAAGCTCACAGCTTTACAAGAGTCAGAGGGTCCTCCCTAGGTACTATACTGAAGGACTAGCTGAGGAAATAAGGAAGAAGGCTTCAACCTAAGCATAGTAACTTGAAGAAGAAACGGTCATGTAAACACAGTCTCACTACAACATTGTATGCACTCCATAAGAAAGTGGCACCTACCGTGGCTAATGAATTGGAAGTGAAAAAATAAATCCAACAGTGACATTTGAGATCATATGAGTTACAAGAAATTCTAGTATTTGTGGGCACTAAGATAAGCCAATTATTCATCCAGCAGATAGCAGCATGACCAAGAAAAGTAGTTGCTTATGTTTAAAGAATGCTGAGAAGGAATGAAAGGAATTATTTTATCAATGACCTAGAGTTAGTTACGTTATAAACGCATTTACAATTTTGGAGTATTATCTATGCAGCATATATGTTGACATTCATACAGCCGTAGAAGACTCCGATATAAGTTAAAAGAAAGAATTGAGCCCGGGTCATGGACAAAGGATTGAATTGTTAGAAGAGTATATCATAGATATTTCATATCGTCCATGAAAGGCTAAAGTAATCTAATACCCTGAGCCATAGATCGGAAGATAGCTTAAGCCTACATAAAGGTTGAGAGAGAAGTGGAAACTAAAGAGTTACATCAGCTAAGTAAAGCAGGAGTCTGATTATTCGACCTAGATAATTATAGAAATCGTGATCGAAATCATTACAGAATCACTCTTAATATCAGAGATACAAGAGAGATAGTACATCAGCCATATTCTATAACGGCTCTACGATAAAGCCAGTTAGAGGAGTACCATCCTCATAAGAAGTCAGTAGGAAGCTTCCACTGGATTGTGTATGCACCAGAGGTGTAAGTATTATAGTAGAGCTTCAAGTTGTGGATGCGAATTATACCTATGTGGAAGGGAGGTTATGAAAAAGATGGAAGATACAATGCGAGATTTTAAGGTATGTAAGGTAAAGGCAAAGAAGGTATGAGATACTCACATGCAGAAGGTTGTGAATAGCCCGTACTTCAGATAGAGGGTTAGAAGCACTGGGATTCAGTATCAAGAAATGATAGCGGTGTCGTCGGTGACATATCTACCAGCCTATGGTTTCCAGGTACCGCGAGGTCTAGTTAAGAGAGTAAATAAGAGTTAGAGACAATGTGATGTCTCGCTTGAGGTTCCAAAATAACATAAGGAAATCTATGGTGCAAGCAAGTTAGAGGAGATTGCGAGTAGTATAAATAGATATGTCTAGATCGCAAGCTAAAGTATGGTAGAGAGACAAGGTTTTAGGAAGACATGAGTAAGGATAAGAAAAGGCGAGTGAGAATAGGTAATTCCTCGGTATTAAGCCCATCAAAATAGGAGAGTTGATAGTTTTCGTAAGTTATAGAAAGCTCAGTATAACATGAGCGAACTCAGAGGAGTCTAGGACTAGGATCATTTAGAAAAGATGGAATGCTGCCCTGGTAGTAGAATAAAGGTGTAATTGTGAAAGAAAACAGGATGACATTTAGACATTTTATTGAGCAATGATCTAAAGAAAAGGGATTTCATGAATTGCATGGGATTTTAATCCCCCATAAAATGAATCACATTGGGATGCAATGAAATACAGTTATTGAAGTTGATCAGGAAAATCACTTCAAATGTTCCTCGATGCGACGTGAACCCTAGTGACAATGTATTACATAAGAGATTTCAAGTTATCAGTGATAGATTATAGATCAACATTGAGGTGAATCAACAATGGATGGATAAAAGTTACAAAGTATAAGATAAGATTAGGCTGTCATTCTTAAGATGAACAGTAATGAGGAAGCATTAAAAGACTTAGATTTATACATATAGGATAAGCAACGAGAGTAACCTGGAGTTTGGTAGCAGACCTCAGTAACAATAAACCGAAGTAAGAGTTATGGTATAGTATGACCTACTTAGATGTAGTAAAGCCATAGACGCCCAGTGGGATAGCTTGTCATAATTCTATATATGTTCACAAAGTGAGGCCTAGAGATTGGCTAAAAGCTGGATGAAAAATGAGAGAAGAGTTGCATAGGCATACATACAAGGACAAAGTCGTACAAAAGGCATGATAGAAGGTAGCAATAGTTACGAGATTCGAAGAATTCCGACCACAAGTCGTGGTGTGAGAAAGAGGCCTAAAGGGGGGAATGCCTTGGTATTTGGTTTTATTCACAAAATAGTATCCTAGATGGCAAAGAGAGTATTAAAGTATTTGCAAGAGCTATAGGTTATGAGAATGATAAGTGCATCAGTCATCCTTCGAGGACGAATGTTCCAAAGGGGGGAATGATGTTACACCCCATGTTTTCGTACGTGAAAGTACGCCGTAAGTCAGTTGATGTAAGTTCGGAAATGAGATTCTCTTTGAAATACATAAAGTGATATAATGATATTACATCATGTATTTTCGTTCAACATACAAACGATTAGGTTGATGATGAATGCACTTAAACGTGAGAAAGGAGATTTTGGACAAATAAAAGCGAGCTGCTTGCTTACCCGACGTACCTGCTTCACCAACTTACTTTCCGTCCTACTTGCTTGAGCTACTCGACACATGTCTAACGTATTTAATGAGGATGAGACACATGTTTCAAAATGGAAAAAGGACCAACATGAATCACCTACTTGATTAAGTAGGTGACAAGTAGGTGCATCACCTACTTAGAGCTTGTGGATCAAATTAAAAGGGAATGGAAAAGGATAGAGATGGGCAAGTTTTGGGGCAGCCCAAGACCCATCTTCCCAAGCCCATTAGTGGGGCCATATAAACATAGATATATCTCAATTTCACTTAGAAAATAATTCATAATCCCTTTCTCTCTATTGCAACGTGAATGAGCTCCAAAATATCAGCCCAAGATCTCTCTCAAGGTTATCCTAGGGTTCAAGACCAAATCCACAATTTGGTAAGGTGATTTCTCTCTTGGAAGATCAAGATCACCTAGTTATCTCTCTACTTTGTTGTTTGAGGTAAAGAGCTTATTTGAGCTTGAAGTAAAGCTTAGTTGGATAAGTATTCTTGCTGCCAAGGTAAGGTTTAACTTCTCCTATATATATTTAAGATCATCTATGTATATCTAGTTGATTTGATAAAGGAAACTTGTGAAGTAAGTTGAACTTCATGTTGAATGTTATAGTTGCTGGACTATTTTGGAGTTGAATTCTTGATGTTTTATGGCTGGAAATCTGTAGAAATAACTTAAGAATACTATTTCTGTTGTGGTTGATGTGTTTGGAAGAAGAGAAGGCTTGGAAAGTGCAAGTTAGAACTTGGTTGTTGGGTGAGATGATATAGACTGTTTTGGTGATTTATTGTAATGAATATGAGGTTAGATATTGATATATTTTATTATTTTTGACATTCTGGACATGTTGGTCTTGTTTGTGGATTTGAGGAAAATGAAAAGAATAAGGGGAGGTGCTGTCCAAAATTTACTAGATGAGCTAGTCGCTCATTTGTGTTGAGTTCTAGCTTCTGTAAGCTTAACAATGGTCCCTTATTGTTTGTTGTAGATTGAAGTACTAACGGGTTGAACCGACGTTGTGTGGTTAGGTAGACGACAAAGGTATGTTAAGGCTATACCTTCTTAACTTTTGGCATGATCCACACGATACAAACGAAACAAGCAAACGCACAACTTTCATAAATGCCTTTATTCGTAGAAGCACTAGGGGTGCCTATGTTGTTTATTCCTTATGTGTCTTATTATTATATATTCTTTTCATGGGTATCACAAAAATACGTAGTTGATAAAGTTTATCTGAAGGCATATTGATCTTATGACAGTCCGAGAGATCTTATTGACTTTCATCATTATGCATTGCATTAATTAATACATGTACATCGACCCATGACTAGATGGCGTTATATACGCGTATATATATGTATATGGGGTATGGGGGAAAGGATACGGCGTTATATACGCACCACTACCTGATCAACTGGTTGGTATACGTTGATGATTTCGCCCACAACGGCCGAGATGATATGATGGGATGCCTTCAGAGTCTTGATGATGTTATGTACTCATATACCTATGCATGGTATGACATGTACACGCATATGTATGACATTATAAATATTTCACGATTCACAGAGATATTCAGACTTACATGCTGGGTTCTTTACATCATGTTTCTTTCATGCCTTACATACTTGGTACTTTATTTGTATTGACGTCCCTTTTGCCTGGGGACGCTGCATTCCATGCCCACAGGTCCCGATAGACATGTTGACAGTCCTCCTAGTAGGCTATCAACTCAGCGGAAGGTGTTGGTGCACTCTACTTGCTCCGGAGTTGCCTATTTGGTTAGTATGATTTGGACATGTATTGATTGGTATGGCGGGGCCCTATCCCGACTTTTATGACGTTTATGTACTCTTAGAGTCTTGTAGACAGATGTCATGTATATGGATACTTGTATGGATTTATCGGCCTATGTTTTGAGTGTACAAATGATCATGTCGGTCTTATAGGCCCGTATGTCACGTGTATAAGTTTCTATATCATGTTGGGTCATCCTATGTCTAGTATTCCCATATGTTTTATTCTAGTTATCTCATGATGGCCCTTCTGGCCCATTTACCTATGATGGTATGATAAGAAAGATATGTTACATTGGTACTCGGTTGAGTAAGGCACTAGGTGCCCGTCGTGGCCCTCCGATTTGGGTCATGACAATTTAGCATAAAGCTTCTCCTCCCTCTACGTCTGTAGTACAATCCTCAGATGTTGTGCATGCTCCTCCGAGCTACGTGAGTACACTAGGATTTTAATAACTAAATACTATGACAAACAAATCAAGATATGGTTGGAATACACTATTCATCAGATGCATAAATGATGCTGGGGCATTGGTCAGCCCAAAAGACATCACAAGAAACTCGTAGTGACCATAGCGGTTCCTGAATTACGTCTTCAGAATCTCAGAGTCTCGAATCTTTAACTGGTGATACCCATACCTCAAATGAATCTTAGAGAACACTCTAGCTCCCTAAAGTTGGTCAAAGGATACCTGTTCTTAATTGTAACTTTGTTCAACTGCCTATAGTCAATGCACATTCCTATAGTACCATCATTCTTCTTCACGAACAGAACCGGTGCACCCCAAGGAGACACTTTATGCCTAATGAACCCCTTATCCAGAAGCTCCTGAAGCTACTCTTTCAATTCCTTCAACTCATTTGGTGGCATACGATACGGAGGAATAGAAATGGGATGAGTGCCCAGCACCAAGTCAATACCAAAATCAATGTCCCTGTCGGGCGGCATGCCCGACAGGTCTGTAGTAAACACATCTGAAAAGTCTTACACTATCGGAACAGAATCAATGGTAGGAGTATCAGCACCAGCATCGCTCACAAAAGCCAAATATGACAAACACCCCTTCCCAACCATCCGTTAGGCCTTCAGATATGAAATCACCCTACTGGAAACATAGTCTAGAGAATCTCTCCACTCGATCCTAGGTGACCCAGACATCACCAACGTCACGGTCTTGGTATGACAATCAAAAATTGCATGACATGGGGACAACCAATCCATGCCCAAAATCACGTCAAAATCAACCATACTAAGCAATAAGAGATTAACTCTCATCTCCAATCCCCCAATGGTCATTGTTGACGGCCAATTTTGACTCTCCCTTTTTAAATTAATTTATTTTACTTAATAATTTACAATAAATATTTTTAAAGTATATTTTAGTAATAAATAATTATTTATACAAATTAATTAAGTATTAGTTTTTAAGATTAATCGCATAGTATTAACATTATGTAATTACAAATATATTTACTATTTTTAATATTATTACAATAATTCTTATATATACATTACATAGGTTCTATAATTCATTTGATAAATTACTCTTTAATTTCTAAATAATTAGATTATTATGTGAAATTTGAAATTAGTGTTGCAATTGAGGAAAATAAAGTGTTTTACGAGTAGTTAATTAAAATAACTAATAGTATATATAATAATTATAATTTTTACCACATTTATTGAAAATTGTTAAGTTTATTTAAGTTAAATTCAAACGGGGTTAAAAGACAAAAGTACCACAATTGCAATTCTCAAACCAAAGGCAAAGTGGTCATTCCTTAAATCATTTTTGGCGCAATTAACCAGCCCAGTCTGAAATATACCCAACCCAAACACCCATCTCTTTCCCTGTTGGCGATCCAAGCCATCCTATTTTCACCAATCATAGCACGCCACGTCACCCTCACTCTCAACTCACACAAGAAACACAACGCATCTGAGCCGTTGACCCATTTAATCGACGACTCATGCTTATTCTCTAATTCCTCTTTAAATTTTAATACCTATCCCCCAGAGACCTAATCTGAACCATCCATAACCTTTAATCCAACGGCCCCCGATTTTTCCACTTAAATCATTTCTAAAAAATTCAATTACCAAATAATCGGAGTCATTGATTAATAGATCCAACGGCTCCTGATTCACCCTTCGTCTTTAATCCTAGAGACGGGTTCTATCCCCCTCAAACCCTAATAATTTTCCCTCCACTCAGCTGCCCTCATTTCCCCCTTCTCTCTCTTTTCTCTCCTCTCAATCAATCATCACCCTTAGAACCTTGCACAAATTCGTGCAAGGTCACTCGAAAATACTGTAAATCATCTCTCATGTCCCTGCTACACCATAAATATTGCTTATAAATCCTTTTTTCTATCACAAATCCAAGATCCCTAAATCCGAAACGCTAAGATGAAAAGAAAATTCATCTAATTTTCTCTCATAAATCACAATCGGAGCCTGAAACTACAATATTTCATTGCTCAATTGCAAAACACCTAAAATCTGGAACCCTAGCATAAACATGGAACTTCAAATCGTTCAAATTCTCTTATGCTCCGTCAAATCGGAGCATGCATGGAGCTTCATCAGAGATTCATCATGAAAGTTCTATACCAGAGGTCCAACGTAGTGACCTCTGGGTTTTAGGATTTGTCCGTTGGTTCTTTTCCTTCAACGGTTGATTCCTCCACTCAGGTAAACTCAACATTATTTTTCCCCTCTGTTTCTTTCCGATTTTACTCAATCTCGCTATCATCACCTACCATGTGTCACTCTCCACTACTAATTTGAATTTGTAAAACCCTAGAGCCTTAAATGGCACTATAAAAGGGGTCTTTAATGTTCTCACCAAAAATACGAAAGACAAAACCTAACACTGATGAAAAATATCTACACAATCCTCTAAGAGTAGTTCTGATATTCGAAACCTAAGGTTTCTTACTGTTTCCTCTTTCGTTTCTGAGTACTATTGTTGCTTCGATCTTGAAGCTTCTGAGGTCTTAAGCAACTAAGAGATATCCTCGTTTGGTTTGCCGCCCTCAAAAAGGTCAGTATATTCCTCATTTTTCTCTTTTGCTCATCTCCTCTAAATGCGATAAATATGCTAGTTATCTTCTGAGAATTATAGTAGTTCATGATGTTTGTAATTAGTATGGTAATGCTTATGTTCGATTTGTGATAGTATATTGTCTGCTTGTGATCATTTGTCATGCCTTTTGAGTCTTTAATTAATGATTTATCAAGTTATTAGATGATTCTTGATGATTTTCATTTCTGAGTTTCAGCAATCCACATGTTTAAGTTGTAATGTGCCTTGCATGATTGTTCATACTTACCTAAAATTCACAACCTTTCATTGATGATTCTGCAATGAACTTTTCCTTTACATATTGTTTCCATGTATTCTATTAGTCTTATAGTCAAGTCAATTATTTGATAATCTTGATTAAGATGAATCTAAAAGTTCATAAGTTCATGACATAAAAATCTGAGTGTCTAAATGCCTTTCTTATTTATAACTGCTAACCCTAAAGGCAACTTTTGGGTTGTTACTATGGCATTCACATGATTATACCTAATTGTTGGTTGCATTTGCATGAAACAATCTTATTTGAGTTAAACTGTCTTCTTTTCATGAACCCAGTAGTTCTATTGTATACATTTTGTTAAGATGGAGTTATCCTTTTCTTCATAGAACAAGTCATGATCTTGTTTTTGTTATAAGTATCTGATAATTGTTGTTAAGATAAACTTGGTTGTCTCATGATTAGTTAACATCTTCAGTTACATGTTTAATTCAAAACTTACTTGTTATAGTACTTCCATGTCTTCAGTCTCTTTAAACTATTGTTGGTTTTGTGAAGCTTACATACATCTCTCATTGAGTTATCTTCCATAAAAGTAGGACATAGTTATTCTGTTATAATCAAGTGATAATATTTTTTTTAAAAAGCTGAAGCATGACTACTTCACACTTAGATATTAAGCTATCTTTATGTCGGAGTTAAACTTATTTTTGATACAATGCTTCCTTTACCTGCAATTCCCCCTCTTCATTGACATGTTTAATTTGATCATGTAATGTGCAAAGCTCCCTTGTCTATATGAAGTCACAACCTCACTTGCACTACCTATGTATAGCTGACTGAATATTGCAAGTATCCCTGTTGACCCTGTTTGACTTCATGTTCTTGTCTTAAATTGTACTCAGTCCTTTCCCTATTGTTAATTTGAAACTGAACCCGATCCTTAACCTTATGAGGTCTTTTGTTGATACTGTCTAAACATGATGGCTTGTTCAAGGATAATATTATTACGGATATGACTGTGTTAAGCCCTTAGGCATTCCATGCTCAAATATGTATGTAGTCATGTTGAGAGTTTAACCCTGTTTCTAATATCTTCTGTAAAAATGGCCAGTAATAACTTTTTTTTGTCTGAATCCTTGTTGTTGACCTTTAAAGTTCTAAGTAGTATTATCATCCCATGTATGTGCTAGTAGCAAGCTAATCTGTTCAGTTAGTTTGCCAGGGACAGGAGCATCTGTATCTTTATGTTGTTGCATATATGAACCCTGTATAGCTTGCCTTCCCTTTGAGTGTTGTCTTCTCTAATGTTCAGACCTTTAACAGTATGCTTGTGATGTTTCTGCTCCTCTCCTGTGTGTGTTCAAAAGTCAGACCTTTAAATTTACCTTATATGTATTTCTTATTTGGTATCAATTGTAGTCTGTATATTCTTATGTTAGGAGGGAAAGTATATTTTTGTGGTAAGTAATGCTAGCATTTAGTTTATATTGAAAGGGCCTCATTGGCACTTAAACCCATAGGAAAAATAAGTCGTTAGTGATTAAGGGTATTTGGAAGTGGAGTTTAGCTCTAGGTTGGGATGCCCTTCCCGACACAAGCATTGTCAGGCCCAAGTCCTAGCCTTATCACGTTTTTTGGAGAGTTCAGAGTCAACTGTAGCCGTATCCCTCTGTTGTTGGGACTGCCTTCTTGAGGCCCAATTTACCAGAGTCCATTCCTCTTTCCCTCAATTCTTTTTTTTTCCGCATTTATCTATTGCTTCGTTAATCTAGTTTACTGCTTTCATTATGCTTTTATCTATTACCTTGTTGACTTTGTCGCATCCTTGTTATTAAGAGTGATTTTGCTATGTTCTTAATCACGATTTCTATTATTTTCTGGGTTCAATAATCAGACTCCTGATTTTTTTTTTGGTTGATGCAACTCTTTAGTTTTCTCTTCCTTCTGATCAACCTTTATGTAGGCTTGAGCTATCTTCCGATCTGTGGCTCCTGGTATTAGTTATTACTTTAGCCTTTCATGGGCGCTATGGAATATCCATGATACAATCTTCTAACAATTCAATCCTTTGTCTATGCCCTGGGCTCAATTCTTTCTTTTAACTTATACCGAAGTCTTCTATGGCTGTATGAATGTCAACATATATGTTGCATGAATAATACTCTGAACGTTTAACTACGTTCATAATATAACTAACTCTGGACCATCGATCGAATAATTGTTTTCGTTCCTTCTCAGCTTTCTTCAAACGTAAGCAATTACTTTTCCTGGTCTTTCTTCCCCCTTGTTGTGTGCATACATAGCTTATCTAAGTTTCCACACATGCCGGAATTTTCGTGCAACTCATATGATGAAGAATATTACTTTTGACTTTACTTCCCGTTCATTAGCCACGGTAGGTTCCACTTTCTCATGGAGTGCATACAAAGTTGTAGTGAGATTATTTTTATATGACCGTTTCTTCTTTAAGTTACTATGCTTAGGTTGAAGCCTTCTTCCTTATTTCCTCAACTAGTCTTTTATTGTAGTACTTAGGGAGGACCTCCTGATTCTTGCAAAGCTGCGAGCTTACAACCTTGTTTACCTGACAGAATTTTTGATGTTCTTTCTTACTTGTAATTATCCTTACTTACTTACCTCCATGCCCTTGTGCTCGTAGGGTTGCTTCTGAACTTAAATTTTGAATGTTTCCCAGTGGCACTTTCTTTTTTTTCTGTAGCACTCATATTGCATCTTTTTAACCACCCAACTCCTATCTGAATATTTCTCAAGGATCATGATGTCATAACTGCAAGGCTGAATTCACTATATTGGGTTTACTATGTTTATCTTGCACGATCTGTTGATTTTCCTGTATCCTCTTGTATAGCCATAGCTAGGCTCTTCCTGACTCAACTACTAACTACTCGTTGGCCCATTCTCATATCTATATTCCGCGTAATCCCTCTTGGGTTATTTTCTTTGTCTTAACTTATCTCTTGCACTAGCTCCTTATGTCTTAAGTGTTCATTCACACTTATTTATGAATAACATCCTAGGGGAAACCCTTACTGCCTCTCCCCGGCGTTGTACTTGCATTATGTTCTGGAGTCGTAGCATATCTGTAGGATTTGGATAGGTGCAATCTCATTCCTTTCTCATTTTTTATCGCATTCTTCCTTTAACATTCCATAGTTACTAGAACCACTTACTTTAATGCCACATTACTCCATATTCCCCCCTTTAGGGGAGTACTAAGATTTAGTATTACGATGATCTACGTATAGATGTTTTGCCTCTTCATCTTTGGCGTCTGTTTACATCATCGATGACCCTTACTCGCCTTGTGGTAATCTTTCTGTACCAAGGATAACAAATTTCCTTACTCGCGAGGGTGACACTTAGTATAACTAGCACATACAGTCCCTTAAGTTTAACTTTGCTCACATTGCTTGCTTTAAGGAAGCGTCTTCATTATCACCTCACTGAGTCCCTAATTCATGTTTAGTTTATCTTGTTCACCAGCCCATACTGATTTATATTATTGTGGGCTCTAACTTTTCCTTCTGGTAGCCACGTTTGAGTCATGGACTTATTTATCGAAATGAGGATATGACGTTATGGCCAATACTCTTTTGTTGTCTCCAGGCCTGGCACCTCTCATCTTTTCCTTCCCTTGACTATAAACGATGTAATATTGTCATTTCATTTTTTTTCCACCCTTGTCATCCATGTATCACATCTTACTCATAATGCTTCATTAACTCTCTTCTTAGTTCCTGCTACATTTATGTCTATCACTTTATTCTGAAAACTCGAACAAGATATTCTTTTGCTTTTGGCTCCCTTTACTCCATCCACTGGCTCTTTGGGTTGACTAACATTCTTTCTCTACTAGAGACGGGAGCCATACTAAGGTAATATTTATCCCTTCTAGGATTTCAGTACCTATCTTTGTAGTACTCATATCTAGCTATACTATTTTAGAGTGCACCATCTAGGTGTCTCACAAGGAGATCTATTAGCATATCTGCAATATCCTTCGGAACTGTCAACTAACGCCAACAATCCATCCATCATTTTGGGTTACTCTAACCCCAGCCGGATCCTGATATTCCGTCCTTTTCTTAAACCATATTTGTTAGCTCCTATAGGGTATAACTTAGATCGGTGTGGCCAATTGTACATACCTCTGTTACTGTTGAAGGTAACTCATAATGCTTATATCTCTCTTCCTAAATGGTAAATAATGATAATCTTCACTAACTGGGTACCTCGTACCCTTCTTCATCTTGCTTCTTTTACTTATTGAAATTTGTATCTATATTTTGAATCTCTCATTGCCTTTCACCATAGTGATGGATAAATATTCTTGCCTTAAGGCTCCTTATCAAGAGGCTTACACATCTTAGTACACACATGATCTACTGAAGACCTTACATTTATCCATCATAGGAATGATGCAAACTCGAGTTCCTCTGACTAAACTCTTCCACAACCATATTCAATCCCTTACCAACCGTCTTTCTAGATGTAGGCATCGTCGTATTATGAATAAGATAGAGTTTAGGAAATTGAGTTCTTACAACCAAGCTTTACCACACGATCTAGAGTAAGAAGAAAGAGTGACAGTCCTAAATGCCCTGTAGCCTCATGCTTATAAGTGTGGGGCACAATACACCCATAAACAAGACTCTACTAGACACGGCTTGTAGACTCTCAAGGACAGAACTGTTCTAATACCACTTCAGTCACGCCCCGAACATGGGGGCGAGACCGGCACCCGGTGCCTCACCTATCCTTGCATACCAACTTGCGACTAAGGGACTCTGAATATATAATATCATACTTTGGCCATGGGCTATATTGCAAGACAGTTGCAAAGCAAAATATAAAACGGAATGGAAACTAACGTTGACTAAACATCAATATCAAGCTAGGCCGATAAGACTGTCATAACTACTACAGATGGCAAACCAACAGAATATACATACAAAGCCTACAAGCCCAACATACTGCACTAACTGACAGGATATGTCTACAAGCCTCTACTGATGGATGTACTGTGATCGGAACAGGGCCTCGACCTACCTATAACATATATACATATATACATAAGATGTACCTAAAACTCTAGACCCGACAACTCCGAAGGATGTGGAGCTTACCGATCAAGCTAAACTCGGGCAACACCTACCGAGGAGGTCAACCCGTCTATCTGTCTCAACCTGCATACATGAAATGCAGCGTCCCTGGCAAAAGGGACATCAGTACGAATTAATGTACTGAGTATGTAAGGCAACAAAATAACTAAAAGCTGAAACTAAACTGATAATATAATAAGTGAAAGTAAGTGGGAGTCAAAGGTAATCTGAAGATATGCTTACCTGCTGATACCTACTCAACTCTCACAATATAGTAAGTAGAATAGTTGTCCGGCCTTATAAGGCTCGGTATATGATAGCATCCTAGGAAGCTCAAATCTATTCAAGGACAAGAATGAAGCTTGGAATCTCAAAGAGGTACTTCAACAAGATGTCAAGCTAAAAAGTTGCAAAACAAGGTCATTAGACTTCAAGTGCAAATAAAGAAGTTGTTAATTGGGATGGAGAGCTCAAGGATAAAAGGATACGAGTTGTCTAGGTATTATAATTATTTTATGGTCCAAATTTATGTCCAAGAAAAGGTGGATTAGATCCCAAGAGACATCCTCTAAAGAAGGTCAAAATCAGGCCACTATTGGACCTATTTGGCACCTAAACATGTGCCCAAACTTGCAGCCCAATAATTCCTACATGAAGCCACGTTTTTATAACATAAAAAGGACTTACTTGCTACCCAAGAAAGGTTCAATAGGCGTGATAGAAGTTGGGTACAAGTTGGTGCCAAGTTGCTTGCAAGTTACCTTCAAGATTTCCAAGATCCTATCCATGATTGGTTTGGGACTTTCAAGATTCTATCCAAGATTGGTTTTAACTTATTTCCATATATTTTGGTACTAGATTTATTGCTTTCCTAGGTAGTTAAGGTTATGTTTTCCTTTTCCTAAGATTGTTGGAGTTACTTTCCAAGATTGACTTGGTTTTTGTTTCCTAGTGTTTTTCTTTTTCCTAAGGTATTTGGACTTGTTGTCCAAAGTAGTTTAGGACTTTATTTCCTTATTTTTAGGTAGGAATTTCGTGACCCCCTCTCTATATAAAGGGGTGTCTTCTTTGTTTTTAGATTTTTTAGATTATAGACAATATCAATAAAAATTGTGAGATTTTTCTTGCACTCTTGTGTGTGGCTACTCTTGGATTTATTCTTCAACCTTCAAGACTCAACTTAAGGTGGTAAGATTAAACTCTTTCGAAATCTTAGATCACTTCTAGGTATTCAAGAAAGATGATAAGTTTAGGCTTATTGTTATTCTTGTTATTCTAAAGGGTCGGGTTTCACAATCTATCGCTTACTTTTAATTTTCTACCAAAGGCGATTAGTTCTTTATTAGCTAATTGTTGTAGTTAGGATTCAATTTCAAGAATAGACTTCTTAAATTCAGGAAAGAGTTTCTTGAATTCAATCTATCTTTAATTTTTCGTTGTTTTTTTTGTTTCTTTATTTTCTTTTAGCTTCCGCACGTTTCTTGATATTCTTTAGTAATTCTTGGACCCCTATCGTGTTATTATCAAGTGGTATCAAAGCATAGGCTAATCAAGATTTCAATCTTGATAATCTTGGGAGGTTCTTGAGCAAAACAAAACCAGAAAAAAAAAAAGCATAAAAAAAAACGAAAATCAGCCAAAAGAAAAGCATTATGGCTCATTATTATTTGTAGAATTCAAGTGTTATTTGGTTTCCAAGTCAAGAAAGGAAACAAGAGGAGGGGATCCTAGTTCTTGAAGATTAAGGTAACTTCTTTCCTTATTCTTGTGGGTTTTGGGTTTCCTAAATTCTTTCCTTATTTTTTCTACATAACCAATTCCTATTCTTCCAAGGTTTGGTCCTTCACTTTTTTTTTCTTTTTCTATCTCCACATTCTTATCACTAAGGATTGTGACTAGTAAGGTTTATTAATAAATCTAAAGTTTAACGACCAAGAGTTGCTTTGAGTGGAAAAAAGGCAAGAGAGGCGAGAACATTAGAGGAAAAAGCCAAAAT
>AWOL01S0007726.1:4016-17024 GCA_000715115.1 Nicotiana otophora
TGTGCCAATCAAGATTGCTTCTAATGATTGGGAAATAACCATCACTCTCAGACAAAAGACACCCATCCGACTATATAACCAAAACTATTTTGTTGACAACAAAACATATTGCTCCACTTTATAATAATTGCAAAACAAATTGCTTAATCATTCAAATATAATTAGAAATTTGAAGGAACCACAGGTTAAAAAAATTGAAGAAATCCGACAAAGAAATATAGGAGCAAGAACAAACCTGGTCTATGGCACATGGAATCAAGCAGCGAATGTTATCATTGCCAGAAAACAGATGAGGAAATGAACTTGGGAAGGATGGAACAGCCTGCAATTTTGTAATTCAGCTGTCTAAGTTTCTCTATCATTCTAAACCAAATTCAAATTCCTCAATTTTGAGCCGAGGACAAGTCCATATAAAATTCAAAGGCTACTATTCAGCTTTTTCTTTTTTTGGTGTGCGTGTGTGTGTTTGGGGGCGGGGGGAGGGGGATAAGGTATACTATTCCAACTTCTTCAGGCTCTCAACTTATCTATTTGACATGAAAATAAGAAAACAAATACGAAACATAAGGCACATATACTTCACTAACTTTGATATTATAACCAAATCTAGAAAAGGGTTAGAGTAAGTAAATAGACAGACTATGGCTATCACATTGAGGAGTAGGCTACCTGAACTGGTGGAAAACTAACTTTCCCAATGTGATCTTCACCTGTGAAACCAAAATTGCCAACCACTTGAAAAACAAACCGCATAGCGTAATAGGTTATAGCCTTTTAACATAAGATGCTCCTGTAGATGTAAAGTAAGCAGTAATCACCTTATTGTATGTGACACATTTTGCAACCTTCACCATGTTCTTGTAAAAGGCACTGTGCAAAAGGTTCTTGTTAGAAACGGACCATAAAACTATGTAAATACAACTCCTGGAGTTGTACACACAAAGCAAAAAGAAAACACAAGTTGATTGCATCCTTGTACGACTACGACCACTTAAATTCTACTTATGACAACAACAACAACCCGGTGAAATCACACAAGTGGGGTCTGGGGAGGGCAATCTGTACGCACATATTTATCTCTACCTTACGAAGGTGGAGAGGCTGTTTCCGATAGACCCTCGGCTCAAGATTAAATTCTACTTATGGCATACCATGTAAAACTAAAATTATCATTCTAAAAGGCAATTTTCAGTCTAATCACTTTCATAGCAACAAATGTAAACATGATAACCAAATAACATATTCACCTCCTCTCCCCGCCCCCCTAAAAAAAAAATATTGTTACATTGAAGACACTTTCCATAAAAAAATATCCCAACTCTCATGTCATGCTTTATCAGTTGCTTTAATCATCTGTTAGACATTATTTTCAACTTTTTAACTCAAAATATCACCAAAACAGTATCTTTATANCAACTCTCATGTCATGAACATAATCGAAATCAGAGAAAATGAAAGTCTTGGAAACATCAAATCCACAAGCTATAATATATTTAGCATTCTCACGAGCAAGTCTTTGGCTTTCTTCCACTGACAAATTCTTCCACATACATTTCTCATCATCTGTCAATTGTATTACTAGCGGCACTTTAAATGCATCCTGCAAATATCTAAACACAAAAAAAAACAAAATAAATTCACACAAAAAGGAAAAAAACTTCTTTCTAAAAAGAATTGCAAACACGTCCTCCCGTTTAATTTAATTACTTGGTGAACATGAAGGGGATAAGGTGACCCAAATGCAAGGCTTCAGAAGAAGGTCCTCTGCCTGTGTATAAATAGAACTTTTGCCCTTTTTCATAAGCATCCAATATATCGTTGAAATCACGATGAGCGAAGAAAACTCCGCGGCAGAGGAAAATGTGAGCCGGCCGATTCGTCAGGCGTTGAACACGCTGGATTAAAGAGTTGTCGAGTGTAACAAACCCACCGGTCGTTTTGACAATTTGAGATTCCCTAATATATGCTTTCCCCATATTTGTTTCCCCTTTTGGAACTTGGTGGAGTGATTGGTTATGGAATTAAGGAAGTTTTGGGACACTTAGTCCCTAGTTGTGAGTTTAAGCCTTAGAATTTGGATTGAAGTCGGAACTGTATGAAGACATATCCGGAATGGAATTCCGTCGACTCTGTTAGCTCCGTTGAGTGATTTTGGAGTTAGGAGCGCGTCCGAAATGTATTTTGGAGGTCTGTAGTAGATTTAGGCTTGACTTGACGAAAATTAGTTTTTCGGTGATTTCGGCCGATAGTGGAAATTTTGATATCAAGCTCGGAATGGAATTCCGAAAGTGGTTGTAGGTTCGTAATGTCATTTGTGAACTGTGTGTAAAATTTGAGGTCATTCGGACTAGATTTGGTGTGGTTCAGCGTCGTTTGTAGAAATTGAAAAACTTTAAATTCTTAGGCTTGATTCTGTGCTTAATTCCTTATTTTGGTTTTGTTCGACGTGGTTTAAAGGCTCGACTAAGTTCGTATGGTGTTTTAGGATTGGTTGGTATGTTTGGTTGAGGTCCCGGGGGCATCGGATGTGTTTCGGATACTTAACGAGAAGAAACTTGGGCTTAGGAGAAATCTGGTGCCTTTGATGGTTCTAGTGTTTCAAACTTGCGGAAAAGAGACCGCAAGTGTGCGAGCCGCACATGCGGAGATGGAAGAGCAGATGCGAGAAATCGAGAGCTGGGGCCGCAGGTGCGAGGAAGTTTCAGCATCTGCGATGCCCGCAAATGCGCAAGGATGTTCACAAATGCGCAAGATGCGTAGAAGCGGAAGGGACTCCGCAGGCGCGAGTGCGCAGATGCGACCCTTTCGTCGCAGGTGCGAAGGCAGAGGAGGCAAGTGAGTTGTGCAGATGCGTAAGGTTTCCGCACAAACACACCCGCAGGTGCGAGCCCAAGCTACGCATGTGCGAAAATACTTGGGCAGTGATTAAAACCGAAGGGCTTCGAGATTTTTATCATTTTTGGCTTTGCAAACTCGGGTTAGGGTGATTTTTGAGAGCATTTTCGAGGCATTTCTTGAGGTAAGTTCCTTGTGCTCATTTTTGGTCAATAATCTTGCTTTGTCATATATTTTCCAACCTAGTTAATGTGTAGTTAAGGTGGAAATTGAAAGTTGGAGGCTAGGGATTTGGAAGTTTGAATTGTGGATTAGAGGGCCATTTGGTATCGGATTTTAGTAAATTTGATATGGTTAGACTCATGAGTGAATGAGCTTTCTAGTTTCGTAAATTATTTTGGATTTTGAGACATGGGCTCGGGGGCCGGGTTTGAGCCAAATTCGTGTTTTGTCCTAATTTTTGTAGTATTTCTTGTGGGATTCATTCCATTAGCACGTATTGATGGTATTGTACTGTTTTGAATAGATTTAGGCCATTTGGAGTCGGACACTCGTGGCAAGAACGTGATATCAAGTTGATTTGAGTGGTTCGAGGTAAGTGTTTTGCCTAACCCTGTGTTGTGTACTTCCCCCTTAGGATATCTTGATATTATTTGATGTGTGGGCGCCGTGTACGTGAGGTGACGAGTACGTACACAGGCTATTATTGCAAAAATACCGTTTTTCCTTTCTAAATCATAAATTGTTTTTCCTTATTAAATTGCACTAATACGTTTAATTGTGAAACTTAGACCAGAGAAGCATGCTTACGTGTTTTAACTGCCTAATTGACATTATGTGCGTCATGTTTAGTTAAGTCCTTATTTGCTTTATCTGTGTCCAGTATAAACTGTATAACTCGATGCCATACCTGCCATTTCATCTAGCATTGCATATTTAAATTGGGACTACAGACGTATTCCGGGAGATCCTCCTGTACTGCATATTTACTTTGGGACTACGGACGTATTCGGGGAGATCTCCCTATACTGCAGATTTACTTTGAGACTACGAACGTATTTCCGGAGATCCCCCTGTACTGCATATTTACTTTAGGACTACAGACGTATTCCAGGAGATCTCCCAGCATTGCATATTTACTTTGGGACTACGGACGTATTCGGGGAGATCTCCCTATACTGCAGATTTACTTTGAGACTACGAACGTATTTCCGGAGATCCCCCTGTACTGCATATTTACTTTAGGACTACAGACGTATTCCAGGAGATCTCCCAGCATTGCATATTTACTTTGGGACTACGGACGTATTCGGGGAGATCTCCCTATACTGCAGATTTACTTTGAGACTACGAACGTATTTCCGGAGATCCCCCTGTACTGCATATTTACTTTAGGACTACAGACGTATTCCAGGAGATCTCCCAGCATTGCATATTTACTTTGGGACTACGGACGTATTCGGGGAGATCTCCCTATACTGCAGATTTACTTTGAGACTACGAACGTATTTCCGGAGATCCCCCTGTACTGCATATTTACTTTAGGACTACAGACGTATTCCAGGAGATCTCCCAGCATTGCATATTTACTTTGGGACTACGGACGTATTCGGGGAGATCTCCCTATACTGCAGATTTACTTTGAGACTACGAACGTATTTCCGGAGATCCCCCTGTACTGCATATTTACTTTAGGACTACAGACGTATTCCAGGAGATCTCCCAGCATTGCATATTTACTTTGGGACTACGGACGTATTCGGGGAGATCTCCCTATACTGCAGATTTACTTTGAGACTACGAACGTATTTCCGGAGATCCCCCTGTACTGCATATTTACTTTAGGACTACAGACGTATTCCAGGAGATCTCCCAGCATTGCATATTTACTTTGGGACTACGGACTTATTCCGGGAGATCCCCCTGTACTGCATATTCATTTGAAACTACGGGACGGTATCCCGAGAGATTTTCCACTGTGTTTACCTTGTTCGGAGCCGAGGGCTCCCTTTAACTGTGTTATCGTAAATTTTACTTACATCTTTTACTATTTAAATTACTATATTTACTCCGGTAGGGCCTTAACCTGACCTCGTCACTACTCTATCGAGGTTAGACTTGGCACTTACTCGGTACCATTGTGGTGTACTCATGTCCTTTCCTGCACATGTTTTCGTGTGCAGATCCAGGTACGTGCTATGAGCCTTGGGGTTAGCGCGTGTTGCTGATTCTAGGAGAATTCAAGGTGCTTCTGCTTGCGTCCGCAAATCTTCGGAGTCCCCTTGTACTCCCTCGCCTAGAGACTTTCTTTATTATCTTCAGACTTTTGTATAGAGGTACATAGATTATAGCAGCTTCTGACTTAGTAATATTCCGGGTCTTGGGAAATTATTTTGTATATGCCGAGTGGTACTACTCTTGGCTATTTAAAAATATGTTGTTTATCTTTAAAATATTGTGTTTTCTTTATATGTTCCGCAATATTAGGCTTACCTAGTCGTAAAGACTAGGTGCCATCACGACACCTTACGGAGGGTTAATTTGGATCGTGACATCGAGCCTCTGGCAACCGAATTTATCTATTAATTTGTCGCAGTCAATTTTACCGTCGTCTTTTGCTGATACTTCCTATGGGTTCACTACTTGCTCCTCGTCTTCCACCACCTCTTTCGCCTCCTCCCTTTTCTCCATTGCTGTAATGTTGTTCAAGTGGGTTCGGAGATTTAGAGAGAAAGTGCAAAAACCTTAGAATGGCTGAAGGCTGATAGTTAAGAAGGTTTTAAGTGTCACAAACTGAAACCTGTGGGGGAAAAGGGAGTGTCATTAAACTTTGTTATAATATAAACGGCAAAGGGTCAAATATACCCATCTACTTTCGAAAATTATCTAAGAATACTCCTTGTTATACTATTGAGTTATCTATACCCCAACAGTCATACTTTGGGTTCAAATATACCCCTCATTTAAACGGAGGGACACGTGTCATCGTCTTATTGGTCAATTCTAAATATCTCCTAATCTATATCTATATTATATTAAAAGCACGAATACCCTTAGCGAAATATCGTTCGCCTTTTTTACCCTTGAAAAACTAATTCCTGTTTGGACAACGTAGTAATTTAAGTTATTTTCCTAATATATAGGTATAGTTATTTAATTGTTTCTCTAATATTTAGGACTTAGAAATTAACTAAATATGCATACTAAATCTTTCCTTATTTGAACTATTATATATGCGAAAATTCTAATATTTAAGGTTTAAATGAATTAAAAATTTACCTGTATAAATGTTGTTCCTATTTGAACAAATAGCTAAATTTGGACGTTACCTTCAAAGATGTGAATCACATTTTAAAGGGATGCTATTGATTTATGAAACAAAATATAGATCATATTTAGATGTAATTAGAAAACCTTAAAATTGTAAAACTAGAACTTTAGGAGACAAATTGGTAGGAAATGTTTTGTTTCTAACAATATTGATTTCATCATATTTTTCTCTATTTCTATCAAGATCTTTCAGCAACCAACTTATAAAAATATTTTTCTGCATTTTTCTTTCATACTTTGACACTGACGAATTGATATTTTCTTACGAAACGATTACAAATTTACTTTAAGACCTACATTCTTTAAAATTACAGAAATTTAAATTTCCAATGGACTACAACATACGTTGGACATTGAAGTCAATTAAAATATTCTCAGAACTATTGGTGCTAAAAAAAGTATATATATATATATATTCAAATCCCTTGCGGTCCCTCTATTATAAGTTTAGTTTTAGTATAGCTTTTACAAAAACAATATCATATATTTTCTGCACTTATAAATCCATTGTCTTGGCATATACTCTTTTAAAATGATATACGTGGGATGATACATGCCTTTTTTATCCTTTAAAAATAAATTTTATATATTGCCAAACAAAATAATTATAGACAAAAATTATAATTTAAATTACTTTTTAAATATTTAAGTCTTTAAAATTAACTAAAATTTTGCTTATTCAAGCGTTCCTTATTTGAATTAATATGTAAGAAGACCTAATATTTATGATTTTAAAATCAATAAAAGTTCATATTATATAAACTTTTTGCTAGAATTTCAGTACCATAATTTTATTCTTTCTAGGACAGCCAAAGAACTTACTAAAAATTGGTATTTTTAAGTTTAATAAATTGTTACTTCCATGATACTTTGTAATTTATTTAGGTTTAGACGTTTAGTTTGTTTTGTGTATATTTAGGGCATTGCACGTTACGTGGCAAAATAACATTACGCTTAAAATTGCAAGAGCTACTAAATAATTTAATTTTATTAAAAAAAATACCTTAACATACTCAAAATACATCAAGGAGACATATATTCTCAGAAGAATGTATATTAAGTTTAATTGTTTTCCTAATAGAAAATATTACTTCTTCTATGTTTGAATATTCCTTTTCATAGAATTACAACCAATTAATTTTATATAATTTTATTATCTTAATAAAAACAAAAAATATAGTGCAAGACCAATTGAAAATTATAACTAAAATCGATAATGTTGGTTGGCACTCTTTTGATGTTCCTTATTCTTAATTATGGATTTAGAGACGACCATAGAATTAAAATAAATTAATTCTATATAATTGATTATCTTAGTAAACATAAAACATAAAAATAGAAAAATATTGTTTTTGTAGCAACTTGTTTGCCATATTTTTTATATGACAAGGTGGGTTGCTCTGATGGTAAGCACCCTCCACTTCCAACCAAGAGGTTGTGAGTTCGAGTCACCCCAAGAGCAAGGTGGAGAGTTCTTGGAGGGAAGGATGCCGAGGGTCTATTGGAAACAGCCTCTCTACCCCAGGGTAGGGGTAAGGTCTGCGTACACACTACCCTCCTCAGACCCCACTAGTGGGATTATACTGGGTTGTTGTTGTTGTTGTTGTTGTTGTTATTGTTTGCCATATTTTTTGTGGAGTTGAACTATTGTTTTCTCGATCAATGCATCTCATATTCTTATTACTTTACTGATTTATTTTTTTATTAATTAAAAGTTTAATAATATATATAAAGAAGAATAATTATTATTTTCCTTCATAATTACACTTAAATATTTTTAAATTGGGATGAGCTAATATAAGAATCTGAAAAAGGTAAAGAATTATTCCTTTAGTGTGGAAAACAAATATAGTTACTTTTCTAATTAACTGATTAGCAAAAGAATTCAATTCAATGGAACTACATATTAAGACCTAATATTTAGGAGTTTAAAATTATTCAAGATTAAAAACGTTCATTATGATATTTCCATAAATGCGATAATAATTTATTTACATATGACTTTCTAGATATATTCCAATACATGAGGTGTTTGATATCAAAGATAATAAGCATGAATAATAATGTTACATTCTTTGAAGCTACACGATATTTGATTGGTTGCAAGTTGCGATAATACAAAATATATAGAAATAATCTCTCAAAAAGCTCTATATATATATTCTTGCTTTTACCTGTAACGACCCAACCGGTCGTTTTAACTTTTAGAACCCCGTTCCCCTAAATAAATTTTTTCTTATGTGCTTTAATGATCTATGACTTGATGGGGATGGTTGGTTCGAAATTTGGAAGTGTTTGGGTTGAAATCGGAACACCTGGTTCCTTAAGTTGGCTTAAAAAGGTCAAGTTTGACTTTGATCAACATTTTGAGCAAACAGACTCGGATCAGTATTTTGACAGTTTTAGTAGGTCCGTATCGTGATTTGGGACTTGCACGTATGCCCAGAATCAAATTCCGAGGTTCTTAGCCCGAGATATGGAATTTTGATAAAATAATTAAAAAAATTAAATTTCAAATAGTGACCGGATGTCGAATTATGTGTAAACCACCTCGAAATAAAATTTTGATGATTCCAACAGCTCCGTATGGTAATTTTGGACTCAGAAGCATGATCGAAATTTTATTTAGAAGTCCGTAGTGAAATTAGGCTTGAAATGGCTAAAACAAGAATTTAAGTTTGGAAGTTTGACCGGGGAGTTGACTTTTTGATACCGGAGTCGGAATACAGTTATGAAAATATTCGTATCTCTATTATGTCATTTATGACTTGTGTGCAAAATTTGAGGTCTATCGGAGTTGATTTGATAGGTTTCGACATCGAATGTAGAACTTGAAAATTCTTAGTTTCATTAAGCTTGAATTGAGGTATGATTCATAGTTTTAACGTTGTTTAATATGATTTAGAGGTTAGACTAAGTTCGTATGATGTTTTAGGACTTGTTGGTATATTCGGTTGAGGTCCCGAGGACCTCGGGTGAGTTTCAGATGGCTAACCGATCAAAAATTGGACTTAAACGGCTGTTGCAATTTTTCTCTTCTGTTGGAAATTCTGGGTTGTGATCGAGCCCAAGATCGAGGCCCAAGATTGAGCTCCCAAGATCGAGCTCCCAAGGTCGAGCTCCCAAGATCGAGCTCCTGAGATCGAGCTCCCAAGATCGAACTGAACAGATCTGTAAGTTATAAAAACAGAGGCATTCAACCCATTTGCTATTTTTGACAAACTTGAGCTTGAACAGAGGCAACTTTTGACAGATTTTCATGGAAAGATATTTGGGATAAGTGATTCCAATTCGGATTTGATCTATGTACACAAATGTATCATTGTTTTCACCATTTAATTAGTGTTTTGAGATTGAAATTTGGAAAAGTTTAGAGATCTCATAGAAACGAATTTTTGAGTTTTCAGTATCGATTCGGAGTCGGATTTGAGTGAAACTGGTATCGTTGGACTCTTAATTGAATGAGTTATTGGATTTTATAACTTTTGCCGGATTTTGATATGTGGGCCCCACGGACGAAGTTTTAATTAATTTCGGAATTTTTATTAAAAATGTAGTAATTTCTTATAGAATTGATTCCTATAATTTTTAGTGATTGCATCGAATTATTTTGGCTAGATTCGAGCCAGACAGAGTTGGATAATCGTGGGAAAGGCCTTATAGTGGATTAAATTGGAGCAAGACGAGGTAAGTCTCTTGTCCAATCTTGTGAGGGAGAAATTTACCACATAGGTGATTAAATTTGTGATGACCCAAAATGTCATCTTTAAATTTAATAATTAATTATGTGTTCTAAGACCTTAAAAAGTACTATTTATCATTTTTCGACTTGCGTGCGCAATCCATAAAAATTTTATGGAAAGTTTTTATGTGAAAAATGGATTTAAAATGTGGATTAGAGCTTTAAAACTCAATAGAGTTCTTTGGTCAACATTTTGAGCAAATGGACTCGGATCAGTATTTTGACAGTTCTGGTAGGACTGTATCGTGATTTGGGACTTGGGCGTATGCCCAGAATCAAATTTCGAGGTCCCTAGCCCGAGATATGGAATTTCGAAGAAAAATTAAAATGTTTAAGTTTGAATAGTGACCGGATGTCTAATTATGTGAAAAAGACCCCGGAATAGAATTTTGATGATTCCAACAGTGCCATATGGTGATTTTAGACTTAGGAGCATGTTCAGAATTTTATTTGAAAGTCCGTAGTTAAATTAGGTTTGAAATGGCTAAAAACAAGAATTTAAGTTTAGAAGTTTGACCGATGAGTTGACTTTTTGATACCGGGGTCGTAATCCAGTTCCGAAAATTTTTATAGCTCTGTTATGTCATTTATGACTTGTGTGTAAAATTTGAGGTCAATCGGAGTTGATTTGATAGGTTCCGACATCGAATGTTGAAGTTGAAAACTCTTAGTTTTTTAAGCTTGAATTGGGGTATGATTCATGGTTTTAGCGTTGTTTGATGTGATTTAGAGGTTTGACTAAGTTCGTATGATGTTTTAGGACTTGTTGGTATATTTGGTTGAGGTCCCGAGGGCTTCGGGTGAGTTTCGGATGGTTAATGGATCAAAAGTTGGACTTAAAAAGCTGCTGCAATTTTTCCTTCTGCTGTATATTCCGGGCTATGATCGAGCCCCAGATCGAACCCAGATATCGAGCCCACGATCGAGGCCTGAGTCGAAGTCAAGGCCGAGGCTCAGTATTGAAGCCACGATCGAAGGCAAGGCTCGAGGGCCAGGGTCAAGACCCAAGATCGAATTTGATCGAGGCCATGACCATATCCCAGGCTCGAGGCTTGATCGAGGCCATGACCAGCTCCCAAAATCGAGATCCCAAGATCGAGCTCCCCTGATCGAGCTCCCTGATCGAACTGGACCGAGCTGTAAGTTATAAAAACAGAGAACATTCGTCCCATTTGCCATTTTTGACGAACTTGAGCTTGAGCAGAGGCGACTTTTGTCAGATTTTCAAGGGAAAAAGCATTGGGGTAAGTGATTCTAACTCGGATTTGGTCTACATATACAAGTATACCATTGTTTTCACCATAAATTAGTGTTTTGAGATTTAAATTTGGGAAAGTTTTAGAAATCTCATAGAAACGAATTTTTGAGATTTCGGTATCGATTCGGAGTCGGATTTGAGTGAAACTGGTATGGTTGGACTCATAATTGAATGGGTTGTCGGATTTCGTAACTTTTGCCGGATTCCGAGACGTGAATCCCACGGACGAATTTTTAATTAATTTTGGTATTTTTATTTAAAAAAATATAGTATTTTCTTATAGAATTGATTCCTATAATTTTTAGTGATTGTATCAAATTATTTTGGAGATTCGAGCCAGACAAAGTTGGATAATCGTGAAAAAGGCCTTATAGTGGATTAATTGAAGCAAGACGAGGTAAGTCTCTTGTCTAATCTTGTGAGGGAAAAATTACCCCATAGGGATTAAATTGAATGATTGTTGCTAATTGCAGGGGCTACATACACACGAGGTGACGAGAGTCCTTGCGTAGCTACTATTAATGCTAAAGTTCGGGTAGTTTAAGACTCAAAGCATGAATTACTTGTGTGAATTGTATTCTTTATTAATTAAAATAATTGATGTATATATATTGTAAATTGTTGTGAAAAGTAGAAAAATATGAAATTTTCATATGCTTAATTTTTGTTTAAATCAATTAATTGTTAAAAGAAATAGTTCTCCTCCCAAATTTATATTATAATAAATATACTCTCCTTCCAAAGGCACATAAGAAAATATCCTCCTTTCTTGTGGAGCGGGCCGAACGCCTCGGCAGGATAGATGCATCTATGGATCGCGCCGCACGTCCCTGGGCAGTATACACGACACTCTGGATTGGGCCATACGTCCTCGACAGAAATCGTGCTTAATAATAATAATTATACGATACTTTAATAATTTATTTCAGCTTGTGAAACTAATTAATAAATTAAAAAATCCTTGGAATTTAATGAATTATTATTCTTGCTCGTTAAGGAATTAATTGTTACTCCTGTAAATGAGGTTTAATTGATAAATTGNNGGGTACTAGTGGAGGACCTATCATCACATACCCACGTCACCCCGAGGCATAGTGGTGAGCTGCCTTTCTGAGCCGTTCTGCAGCTACCAGTGTCTCTTCTTATATTTATATTCTGTCTATTTCATTTCAGACAGTAATTAGAGTTTTGTATAATCTACTATATGTTCATGCACTTATGACAGCGGGTCTTGACACACACATTGGTAGAAGTTGGTATTTTATTATTTTTTTGGAATAAAAATTTAACCAATGTACGTTTGACTTATTAGTTGGCTTGCCTAGCTGTTGTGTTGGGTGCCATCACGACATATAGGTGAAATTGGGTCGTGACAAAATTAAATAATTGTTGCTAATTGTGGGGGCTACGTACGCACGAGGTGACGAGTGTCACGACCCAATCTCACCTGTAGATCGTGATGGCGCCCAACACTAAAGCTAGGCAAGCCAACTAATAAGATTAAGCAAACATCGATAAAATTTAAAACCAAGAAATCCCAAACTCTACCAATGTTGTGCCAAGACCTGGTGTCACAAGTGCATGAGCATCTAGTAGATGATACAAAACCCCAAATACTGTCTGAAATGAAATAGACAGAATGTAAATATAAGAAAAGACACTGGTAGCTGCAGAACGGCTCGGAAAGGCAGCTCACCACTATGCCTCAGGATGACGTGGATATGTGATGATAGGTCCTCCACTAGTACCTGTCTCAAATCCTGCACAAAAAGTGCAGAAAGTGTAGTATGAGTACGTAAACAACGTGTACTCAGTAAGTATCAAGCCTAATCTCGAAGTGGTA
>AWOL01S0007727.1:968-64600 GCA_000715115.1 Nicotiana otophora
CTCCTCTATTTATAGAAGAAAGGAAGCAGCTGCGAGGCTTTTCAGGAAGCAGCTGCAAGGCTTTTCTTTAGCTGCTTGTAAGTTGTCTGCATGAGCTGCTTGCAACCTGCCTGTTTAATAAGAAGCTGCTGCAAATCATTTCATTGAGCTGCTTGCAACCTGCCTGCATCAGCTGCTTGTAGATAAACTTCAACAGAGTACTAAATGGATAATCTTCTTCAGGAAGATTATCTATAGCGGAGTAATAAATGAACACCCACAATATAATTATTTTCATAACAAAAAGACAAATATTGCTAATGAATCTGCTTGATAAATGCGAAAATCATGGAATAATGATCGAGTGGATTCAAACATCCTGTGAAGTTATTGCGAAAGCCTATGTCTGCTCAAGTTTTCTCCATTTTTTACAAAATTATCCTGAGATATAATGGCTTAATGTTTACCCGAAAAACGGATAAAGTTGAATTTGTACGTAGTTCTAAGGGTATGTGATATAACTTGACACAAATCGTAGAATAAATAAGAATATCGAATATTGACTATAAGGATGGAAAATAAGCAAAGTTGAAAAGATGATGATTTATGGATTAAGCAAGATGAATCAATCTTGTGAAGCTAAAAAGAATAATTCTTCAATATGATAGTGTATGATATCTGAGTTACAATGTATTGTAAAACTTGCCCCTTTACAGAAATATAGTCATCCCTCTTATAGTGGAGGGATCCTACTTTAAATATAATTAAAAATACATAGTGGGGAACCCATGATAAATCAGTTTTTTCTTAATTCCCGCTAGATTCTTTCCCTTAGTGCGGGTACAACGGCTCTTGTCTACGAGCTCGATCTTGATCGGACTCGGTATTAGTTGATTTACAGTTTTAGAGCTCGATGCGGGTCTGAGCTCGATGTTGACGCGGGGCCCAGTATTAGGCCGGTATTGGTTGGTCTTTGGACCTTAATCTTGATTCCACCGCTTCTCATCATAGTTCGATTTGGACCTGAGCTCGATAATGACTTCGAGCTCGGTATTTGACATGTCCCTGAAACTCGAACCTCGTTTGTGCCTTCTTCGGATCCCATCTCGATATTATGAAGACTTTCTTCGGTCCATTATGTTCCCATCTCGATCAGTCGTACGAAGGCCGAAATTAATTTCAACCGTATACAGATAATCCCCTCATTTCTCGGGAAGGATGTGGCGAGAAACGATATGATTTCACAACGGCTCGATTGGATGTACACTGACGTTTGCATCGAGTTCGACCATGACGTACTTGATAGATGTTCCGCCGGTTTAGTTTACCAAGGAATTTAATGCTTGTCAGACGGTGGTCGACCACCGCTGATATTGAACCGTCATCTCTCAATCTATAAATAACCTCTCCTTTTACTATTTATCACTTTTACATCTTCAATCTTCAATCTCCAAATTTTTCAAGTTCTTTCTCGCATCTTCTGAGTTCATCTGTAAATCTATGATTTGTCTGCAAATATCTTTTGTTCTGTGCTTTTTACTGAAAAATCTGTCTTCAAAACACATCTCTGTCATCTCCTTCTATTTTCCATTTCTATATCAAAAATGGCGAAAACATCTAAAACCGTTCCTCAAAAAGAAAAAACGTCTTCTTCACAGCCTACCATCAACAAAACACCGGTGGAGCCACGACCTGAGGAGTATGTTCCCAGGACGTGTGTTCTTACCTCCGATTTTAAGATCAATAAAGGCTCGTCGGTTCCCGGTCGATGCGAGCCAACATCGAGGTATATGTGCTCGATAACCGAGGGGCATATCGAGCAACTGAGGAAAGACTGTAACTGGGAGAAAATAAAAGTGATAATCCCGGCTCCCGAAGAAGATATATACTTACCCTTTCACACTGGGCCCCCTCGACCCTGTCGTCATTGATTTTTGCCGTCAATACCGGGTAACCCTAGGCTAAATCCATCCTTCATTTTGGCGGATCATTATTCCGATCCGTTTCTTCGTGAACAAGATCGAGGGGATGCCTTTCACCCTCGACCACCTCATTCGATTGTACATGCCCCGCCTCTTTCGAGGCGGGTTAATAAAACTTCAGCGTCGGGCCACTAAGGTTCTATTCTCGAGTATAGACGAGGACAATGATCGAGGTTGGATGGGTAGGTTCGTTCGAGTGAAGACTTTAGACCTAATACCGGCCGAGAAGATGCCATTTCCCGAGGAGTGGAGCATAAAGCGTAAGTGTAACTCTGCCGTTATCTCCTATTATTTTGTTCCTTCGTTTCTTTCTCACTGATATCCCCTTTTGTGATGCAACGGTTCCTTGGATGCTCGGTGCAGTTCCTGGCATGATTTGTCAAAGGGCCGATGGGAGGCCAAAAATCATGGTAAGCCTCTTTCCCGTGTTTTTGATAGTTCGAACGAAGCATTTTCCATATACTTAATCATTTTCTTGTGTGTAGGCCTGGGCAAAGATGCAGCTTTGAGGCCCCCATCCGGTGAGAAAAAGGCTTCGGCCTTTATTCCAAAACCGGTGAAGGATAATAAGAGAAAAAGGGCTTCTATTCCCGAAGATCCAAAACCGAAGACGAGGACGGCTCGTAAGACAAGGAAGAATACCATCCCTTTGACCGAAGAATCAGTTCGTCGTCTAAGGGATAAAGACGATGAAGAAGAATACAACGGGTCCGTACTGGTGGACAGAGTGAAGAAAACCATTGATGCCTCGAAGAAAGTTGGATCGATGGTGGTTTGCGTGTCTCCGCCTCGAACTGAGGTGGTATCGAAGAGAGATTCGGATCGAGTCCCCGAATCTTTAAAGATTGAGTATGCTTCCCACCAAAGTCGACAAACGGTGGATGTATCTGAAGGGGTCGGTCCTTAAGTTTTTTAAAACTGAGGAGGACGCCCCAAGCGAGTTGCTTGGGGCAATAGCAATCGGAGACTCGCCCACTCTCCCTGCTTTTTCTGAAGGGGCGATTCGAGAAGCCCAAGCTTTGGGGGCACTCAAGATAAACCGATCTCATGAAGGGGAGGACCCCTTATGTGATTTGTTTACTAGTGTCGAGGATGTTGCTGACCCTAGTGATGTGTCGGGCCTTTTCTGTGAAGTGCAATAAGCTCTGAATCGGGTAAGCTCTAACTCCCTTCATTGATACCACTTTTATGTTTGTTATTATTTTCAAACTTCTTTTCTTCTTTCTTCGTAGGCTGTAACGGTTCATCGAGAATCATGTTCCCGATCTCGAGATGAGCTGCGTTGGTACGAGGCCGACCTTTGACGGGTCACGTAGGAGAGGAACGCCCTTAGGATCCTTTTCGGGAAAAGGGAAGAAGAAATCAAGGACCTCCGAGCTAAATTGGCCAAGGCGTATCAAGACCAGGCCAACCTGACCGATCAGGTAATGATAATCTTAAAAACCCATGGGCTCGATCCTGGAAAGGTGGCTAATATTTTGATCTCACAGCTGCAGTAGAAGTTTGAGGTGATCGGAAAGCTTCGTGAGGAGGTTGATATGATAAGGGCGGAGACCTTGGAATGGAAAGATGGTATGGACCGTCTTGCCGCAGAAAAAGAAACTGCTCGAGCCCAATTATCATTGGTCAAAAACCAATTTCGAGGAATGAAGAAGAAGAGCTCGGTCCAAGCAAGAAAAATAGAGGAGCTTGAGGCTCGGTTGGCCTCCGAACTTGCTAAGGCCGGATCTGACGCTGAAAAAGTAAAGTCCAATGCGGATGCATTCGTGGCCGTCTATCGGTCCGATGCTGAAGCCTCTCAGGTACAAGCAAGAGAAGCAGGCGAGACTGATGAAGCTCGAGCACATTGAGTTGCTGAACTTGCCAAATGCCGATTTCAGAGGGAGACCCTCGAGGAGATCCATTCTCGAGGCTTCGATCTCACCGAAGAGATAAAAAGGGCCAAAGAGCTCGAAGTCGATGCTGAAGCATTGGCTTCCGATGATGACGATGATGATGATGGGAGCAAGAGCGGGTCTGAGAGAGGGGAAAATCCTGATGGAGAAGAGACCGCCCTCGGAGATAACCAGAGCCTTAGAGTTTTTTTTTCTCTTTTTTTGTGTAGGGTCCTGTTTGGATGTTGTAAACATTTTTGTATATATAAAGATCTTTTCCTTTCCTGATTTGTCTCTGTCTTATTTTCTGCCTTGTGAAGGTCTTTGTTTCATTAATGCCCTATGAAAGTTTTCATAAGTTCGAGGCTTTAGGAAATTTGATCGAATTTAGACTTTGTAGTCTTTATAACCGAGTGAGTGCTTGCTCGAACTCGAAGTGATGTAGCCCGTAGGCTTATTAATGGAGTGATTGATTCAAACTCGAAGTAATGTAGCCCGTAGGCTTAATAGTCGAGTGAGTGATTGCTCAAACTCGAAGTGATATAGCCCGTAGGCTTAATGGTTGAGTGAGTTGATTGCTTGAACTCGAAGTAATGCAGCCCATAGGCTTAATAGTCAAGTGAGTTATTAGAACTCGAAGTAATGTAGCCCGTAGGCTTAATAGTCGAGTGAGTGATTGCTCGAACTCGAAGTGATGTAGCCCGTAGGATTAATGGTCGAGTGAGTTGATTGCTCGAACTCGAAGTAATGTAGCCCGTAGGCTTAATAGATAGTCCCCGACTGAGAATGGTTGCTCGAACTCAAGTCGGTGTAGCCCTTGGGTTTAGTAGATAGTCCCCGATTTATGGGGTAATGGTCGGCCCTTAAGCCTGGTTGCATAATATATCATGAAATAGAGGATGTGTTGTGAGACATGAGATATGGGCAAAGAAGCTTCTTTTCATGTCATTATACATGTGTTTATATTTTGTACCAGGGATCGAGCAACCTACACGAGCATGGTTCGTTTTGATCATTTGGCTCTTACAATTTTTTCTATCGGAACCCTGTTGTTATGAAGCAACTTTCTTGTATCGAACTTGATATATTTGAGGCTAAGGTAATCCCCCCCAGTATTCAAGGTTGATTGTAAAGAGGCCTCGGATACTGTTGAATTGTTCTAAGTTAGCATGATCGATGGTTGCACCTCATTAAAAAACTTACCGAAAAACCCATTTGGGATAAAATCGATCTAAGGGAAAAAGAGTGCAACGCGTGCTTTCAGACCTAAGGTTTCGTGTTGAATAATCCATCCTTGTTCCTGATCGAACTTCTGCAAGGGTTAGTTTCAAAATATAAATGAACATGGGAGGGTCGTACCTTAGCAGTAGTATCGTTTTAGGTGCGACACATTCCAATTGCTTGGTAGTTGTTTGACATTTATAATACCGAGCTTGTAGGATCCTTTACCGACATTTTCGAGTACCTAATACGGTCCTTTCCAGTTTGGACCCAGTTTTCCTTCATTTGAATTTCGGGTGCTGAGGGTGACTTTCCTTAGCACTAAGTCCCCGATTTTAAAATGGAGAAGATTGGTTCTTAGTGTCTTTCGATCCGCTGCTTTTGGGCGGCCAATTGGACGAGAGTGGCTTCTCGTTTTTCATCCAATAATTCGAGGCTAGTATTCATAGCCTCATGATTTGACTCTTCTGTTGTATATCGAAACCTGGCACTGGGTTCCCCGACTTCGACTGGAATCAAGGCTTCAGAACCATATACTAAGGAGAACGGGGTTGCCCCTGTACTGGATTTTGATATTGTTTGATATGCCCAAAGAACTTCGAGTAGAATCTCTCTCAATTTTCCCTTAGCGTCGTTCAACCTTTTCTTTAGGTTTTGAATGATAGTCTTGTTCCTTGATTTGGCCTGTCCGTTTCCACTAGGGTGGTACGGTGTTGATAATATCCTTTTTATTTTGTGGTCTTCGAGGAATTTTGTTACTTTGCTGCCGATAAATTGTTTCCCGTTGTCATACACTATTTCGGCGGGTATCCTAAATCGACATATGATATGATCCCAGATGAAGTCTATAACCTCTTTCTCTCTTACTTTTTTGAACGCATGTGCTTCAACCCATTTAGAGAAATAGTCAGTCATAAATAAAATGAACTTAGCTTTACCTGGGGCCGATGGCAGAGGGCCGACGATATCCATTCCCCATTTTATGAATGGCCATGGGGATAGGATTGAGTGAAGTTGCTCTTCGGGCTGATGGATTATCGGTGCAAACCTTTGACATTTACCATATTTTCGAACAAATTCCTTTGCATCTTTGTCCATATCGATCCAATAATATCCTATTCTGATTATTTTTTGGAATAATGAATACGCACCGGAATGATTTCCACAAGTACCCTCGTGAATCTCACGTAGGATGTAGTTGGTGTCTCCTGGTCCTAAGCACACTGCCAATGGTCCATCGAATTTCCTTCGATATAATGTTCCATCTGCAGTCAATGTGAATCGAGCAGCTTTGGTTCGTATGGCCTTCGAATATTTAGGGTCTGATGGGAGCTTTCCGTTCTTCAAGTATTCAATATACTTATTCCTCTAATCCCAGGTTAAGCTTGTAGAGTTTATCTCGGCATGGCCTTCCTCGATCATGAATCTGGAGAGTTGAACGACAATCCCCGGGCCGATCTCATCTTCCACGACCGATGACCCCAAATTTGCAAGTGCATCGGCCTCACTGTTTTATTCTCGAGGTACATGCTGTAAAGTCCATTCTTCGAAGCGGTGCAAAGTTACTTGTAGTTTGTCCAAATATCTTTGCATTCTATCCTCTCAAACTTCAAAGGTTTTGTTTACTTGATTTACCACCAATAAAGAGTCACACTTGGCTTCAATGACTTCTGCTCCCAAGCTTTTAGCTAGCTCAAGACCTACAATCATGGCCTCATACTCGTCCTCGTTGTTAGTCAACCTAGTAGTTTTGATATATTACCTAATAGTGCTACCCGTGGGTGGCTTCAAAACGATGCCTAGCCCGGACCCCTTCACGTTCGAAGCCCCATCTGTGAAAAGGGTCCATACCCCCGATGATGTACCCGATTTCAACAAGAGTTCCTTTTCAACTTCGGGTACAAGGGTTGGCGTGAAATCGGCCACGAAGTCCGCTAAAATTTGAGACTTGATGGCCATCTGGGGTTGATATTCGATATTGTACCCACTGAGTTCGACGGCCCATTTGGCCAATCGGTCTGATAGTTCGGGCTTGTGCAAAATATTACGAAGTGAGTAAGTGGTTCGTACGCATATAGGGTGACATTGAAAGTATGGTCTTAACTTTCTAGAGGCGCTTATCAGTGCAAGTGCCAATTTATCTAAGTGTGGATATCTAGCTTCTGCTTCCCCTAAGGTTCGACTTACATAATAAACGGAAAATTACGTACCTTGCTCTTCTCGAACTAGGACACCACTTACCGCTATTTCTGATACCGCCAAGTACAAGTAAAGTTTCTCATCTGCCTTTGGAGTGTGAAGCAGCGGTGGGCTAGATAGCTATTGCTTCAATTCCTCTAATGCTTGTTGGCATTTTGGGGTCCAGGCGAAATCGTTGTTCTTTTTGAGTAGAGAGAAAAATCGGTGGCTTTGATCTGACGACTTCGAAATGAATCGGCCTAAGGCAGCTATCCTTCCAGTTAGCCTCTGTACGGCTTTTACATTGTCTATGATAGTGATATCTTCGATGGCCTTGATTTTATCGGGGTTGATCTCGATCCCCGAATTTGATACCATGAAGCCAAGGAACTTGCCCGAACCGACCCCGAAAGCACATTTCTCGGGGTTGAGCTTCATGTTGTATTTCCTTCAAATCTCAAAGGTTTCCTGCAAATGAGCCAAATGGTCCTCTGCGCGTAGGGACTTGACTAGCATGTCATCAATATAAACTTCCATTGATTTACCTATTTGTTCCTTGAACATTTTATTTACTAGGCGTTGGTAAGTAGTTCCTGCATTTTTTAGCCCGAAGGGCATTACATTATAATAATAGGTTCCATACTTGGTGATAAATGAAATCTTTTCTCGGTCCTCCGGGTTCATTTGGATTTGATTGTACCCGGAATAGGTATCGAGAAAAGTAAGGATCTCGTGGCCGGCCGTGGCATCGATCATGCGATCGATGTTAGGAAGTGGAAAAGAATCTTTGGGTCACGCCTTGTTTAAATCCTTATAATTTACACACATTCTAAGTTTGTTCCCTTTTTTAGGAACTACGACTACATTGGCTAACCATTCAGGATATTTCACCTCCCGAATGGACCCTATTTTGAGAAGTTTAGTTACCTTATCCTTTATGAATGCGTGCTTTATCTCGGACTGGGGTCTTCTCTTTTGCTTCATCGGTTTGAACTCGGGGTCGAAGCTCAGCCGATGTGTCATTATCTCCGGTGGGATCCCTATTATGTCTAAATGGGACCAAGCAAAACAATTTATGTTATCTATAAGGAATTGAAAAAGCCTTTTCCTGAGTTCGGGGGTTAATCCCGTTCCCAGGTATACCTTTCGCTCGGGCCGGTATTCGATCAATATAACTTGTTCCAGCTCTTCGACCGTTGATTTGGTGGCGTCGGAATCTTCAGGAACAATAAAAGTTTGAGGGGTCAGAAAGTCTTCTTCTTCTTCTTCTTCTTCTTCTTCTTCTTCTATCTCCCACTTTCCTGATTCGGTTGAGGCGGATGGCTATGATTGCTATTTGACTTCTTATTTTCCTTTGATGCTCGACCTCTCCGAGGTTGATAGTGTCGATATCGGTGTCACCTCGTCGACCGCAAACATTTACTTTGCAGCGTGCTGTTCTCCGTACAATGTTTTTACACCGTCCGACGTCGAGAATTTCATCACTTGGTGGAGGGTCGAAGGGACTGCCCTCATATTATGGATCCAAGGTCTTCCGAGCAGGGCATTGTATCTCATGTCACCCCCGATTACATGGAATTTGGTGTCTTGAATCGTTCTAGCCACATTCACTGGTAGAATAATTTCCCCTTTAGTTGTTTCACTGGCCATATTGAAGCCGTTTAAAACCTGAGCTGCGAGTATGATTTGATTTTGTAGGCCGAGCTGTTCCATGACCCTCGATTGGATGATATTCGCCGAACTACCTGGATCCATTAAAACACGCTTAACTTGAACTTTACTTAATAAGATAGAAATTACCAGAGCGTCATTGTGGGGTTGAGAAATGCCTTCTGCTTCTTCGTTGTTGAATGACAAAGTGCCTTCGGGCACATAGTCTCGGGTTCATTTTTCCCTAGTGGTTGATACCTTAGTGTGTTTGAACATGGGTCCACGTGGAACGTCGACCCCATCGACGATCATATGAATGACGTGTTGGGGTTCCTCTTGTTCACTTTTCCTGTTGACGTCTCTTTCTATAAAATGATTCTTGGCTCGATCGCTGAGGAACTCTCGAAGGTGGCCCTCGTTGAATAGACGGGCTACCTCCTCCCTTAATTGTCTGCAATCCTCGGTCTTGTGACTATGCGTGCCATGATACTTGCACATCAAATTTGGGTTTCTTTGGGAAGGATCGGTCTGTATGGGTCTGGGCCACCTAGTATCTTTGATCCTTCCGATTGCCGATACAATGCCCGATGCGTCAATGCTAAAGTTATATTCCGATAACCTAGGTGCCTCTGTGGGATCGGCATACTTGTCGAAATCACTTTTTCTCATAAGTCCCCGAGAACTTTGTCCTTGATAACTTCTTCAATTGTTCTGGGCGGAATTGCGTCTTGAACCATTGTTCCTTAGATATACGGTATATGGTTGATATTGGTCTCTATTTGACCTTCATTCCCTATCAATGTCCCTATGGTTCTTAACTACCGACCTGTTTGGATGTACTGAATCAAAGGGGGCTCTTAGTTGATCGTCCTCGACCCTGATCTTCGACTGATATTGATTGTGCACATCTGCCCAGGTCACGGCCGAATACTCGATCCAACTTTGTTTCAACTGACGTGATGCTATCGAACTCCGCTCGTTCAACCCTTGGGTGAAAGCTTGAACGACCCAATCATCTGTAACCGGTGGCAATTCCATGCGTTCTATTTGAAATCGGGACAAGAACTCCCTCAGCATTTCATTATCCCTTTGTCTTACTTTAAAAAGGTCTGATTTCCTCGTTGCGACCTTCATGGCCCCTGCGTGTGCCTTTACAAAAGAATCTGCTAACATGGCGAATGAGTCAATGGAATTTGGTGGCAAGTTGTGATACCAAATCATTGCTCCCTTCGAAAGGGTCTCTCAGAATATTTTTAATAGCACAGATTTGATTTCGTCATCTTCTAAATTGTTACCCTTTATGGCATACGTGTAAGAGGTGACGTGTTCGTTAGGGTCGACCGTCCCATTATATTTAGGAATCTCGGGCATGCGAAATTTTTTGGGGATCAGTTTTGGAGCTGCACTCAGTGGAAAAGGCCTTTGCATGAATTTTTGGAATCCAACCCTTTCAACACTGGTGGTGCTCCCGGGATCTGATCGACCCTTGAGTTAAATTTTTCCACTTTTTCATCGTTTGCTTCGATCCGCTTTATGAGTTCCTCGAGTATCTTAGAAATTTCGGGATTAGTCCTTGATTCTTTCTCATTTGACCTTACTATAGCTGGCTTCGTTATGTGGGTGATTTCTCGGGACGGACTGGGCTCCGGTCTGCTTGGTACCTGGGTTTGACTATGCAATTGAGCTATCGCTACCTGTTGAGCTTGAAACATTTCAAAAATCATATGCAAGCTAATTCTGTTTTCCCCAACGTTATGGATTTCTCGAGCTGCAGATCGAGTACCACTATGAATGTTATTTTCAGGTTCAGAACGTAGGTTTGCCTCAATGGCCACATGCGAATTAACGTCTAATGGTACTTCGACTCGAGCTCTAACGGCGTCGACAAGTGGCATTCCGGCCCTGGGTGTCAAGTTGTTGTTCTCACTGTCACGACCCCAAATTCCCTCCGTAGGAGGTCGTGATGGCACCTAGTCTGTAAGACTAGGTAAGCCTATCAATGCAAAATAATAATAGATATCTGAAATAAATAGACTACAATTCAAATAATTTCAACTCCCAAAATCCGGTAGAAATAAGTCACAAGTTTCTAAGAATTTATTCTCTATGTTTCTATACATTAGAGTTTAAGGCAAATAAAGGAGACAACATAGTAAGATAGAAGGGGACTCCGGAGTCTGCGGACACTGGCAGATATACCTCGAAGTCTCCTCGTACAGCTAGTTTACTGATGTCTGGTCTGATAAGATGTATCTGGATCTGCACAAAATGATGTGCAAAAGCGTAGTATGAGTACACCACAACGGTACCAGTAAGTGCCAAGCCTAACATCAGTAGAGTAGTAACGAGGTCAGGTTAGGCCCTACTGGAAAATAAATAATAACATGGTAAAATATTTAACAATATAATAAGATAAAATGACAATGGAAATGAATCAAGTAGTATGTCACCATTTAATTACACCAAATAATGACAATTAATACCGTGTGGAAGCAAAACAGAATTCTTTTCAACTTTAAGAAAATCACAATAATAATCAAAGGCAACTGCGGCCATAAATCAATATCCACAAAGGCACTCCCGAGGTACCGTCTCGTAGTCCCAAATTATAAATAAATTCACAATATCTCATTTTCTTATATCACCGCGGGAGCCTTCACAATTTATTTTAAAGAATTGTTTTTTTCCGAAATAGCATCCTGCATTTTAGCCATCCTTATCACACCGCATGACTTCTAGTAGTTTTCCCTACTAGCCACGCATATCAAGCCACCCTTATATCACCGCATGCATTTCAACACCCAAACCTTATACCACCGCATGCGTATCAATATCATAATATATCACAATTTGCACCTCAAGTGCCCAAATATTTCAATTTGCCAAAATAATTCAACAACAATATTTTTTCATAATAAAGAGCTCACGGCTCATGCCAAAATAATTCATGATAATATTTTTCCACAATAAAGAGCTCACGGCTCCATCACAATTAGTACGAAAATCCCACAAAATATTCAGCAAATATAATAATTCACAATTTACTACCTTGTTTTAAATATCAAATTTTTAAATGTAAAATACTTCATTTTTAATAATATTTGAAATTAAAGAAATTCCACATTTAATTAATACACCGAATAAAAGAAACCAAGTTTCAGTTAGCAGGTAAAAACAATTAGTAGGAGAAGGTCAAGCAAATTTAAAGTATATAAATCAAATCAATAATGGAGAATATAATAATATTTAATAATTTAATTAATATGCAACGGTGATCTACATAATTTAAAAATATAATATTTCATATTTAGCTCGTATACATACTTGTCACCTCGTGTACACGACTTTCAACACATTTTAATTTATCACTTCAATACCAATCCTAGGGGAAATTTCCCCCACACAAGGTTAGACAAGTTACTTACCTCAACTTGCTCCAATTTAGCCAAGTAGTATGCCTTTTCCTCGATTTTTCGACTCCGATCGACTCATATCTAGTCATAATTAATTTGATATAATCAACAAAAATTATAGGAATCACTTTCATAAGAAAATACTATATTTTTCAATAAAATTCGAAATTAGCTCAAAATTCGCTCGTTGTGGCCCACGTCTCGGAATCCGGCAAAAGTTACGAAATATGAACGCCTATTCAACCACGAGTCTAACCATACCAAAATGACTAAATTCCAATAACAATTCGACCCTCAAATCCTCAAATCTATCCAAGCGGATTTTTAAAATTTTCCAACTTAAATCACCAATTAACTGATACAAATAGTGATGGATTTGGGTAATCTAAACCAAAATTGAGTTAAAAATACTTACCCCGATGTTTTCTCTGAAAATCTACCAAAACTCGCCTCAATCCGAGCTCCAAACCGTTAAAAATGAAAATGGGACCCATTTTCAGAACTTAAACTCTCTGCCCAGGCTTTTACTCTTCGCGATCGCGAACGTCCACACGCGATCACGAAGTACAAATTTTCACTGCCCGAATTTAACTCTGCGCGATCGCGGAAAATCCCACGCGATCGCGAAGCACAGTCTCCACAAGCCTACGCGATCGCAAGCCTTTCCACGCAATCGCGAAGCATTAAGCGCGTGGCCCAGCTTCTGCCTCGTTAATCTACGCGAACACGGCCTTCTTCACGCGTTCGCGAGTCACAAAATATCAAAGCTACGCGATCGCATCCCGCTTCACGCGATCGCGAAACACAAAACTCAGCAGCCCTCAATTAACCTTATGCTATCGCAAACAATGCCACGCGATCGCAATGCACAGACTAGCCCAACCTACGCGATCGCGAAGAAAACAATTAACACTGCCTCAACTAAGCCTACGTGATCGCGTCCCAATCTTCGCGATCGCGAAGAAGGTTTAAAATACGAGAAATCAGTAGCTACCAATAGTGCCAAAATGAAGGAAAATACTCCGAATATCATCTGAAATACGCCCGAGCCCCTCGGGACCTCAACCAAATATACTAATAAGTCCTAAAACCTCATACGGACTTAGTCGAGTCTTCAAATCACATCCAACAATACTAAAGATACGAATCACACATAGATTCAAGCCTAATGAACTTTGAAACTTTCAATTTTTGCAAACGACGCCGGAACCTATCAAATCAAGTCCGATTGACCTCAAATTTTACACGCAAGTCATAAATGACATAACAGAGCTAAGAAAATTTTTGGAACTGGATTCCGACCCCGATATCAAAAAGTTAACTCCCCGGTCAAACTTCCAAACCTAAATTTCTATTTTATCCATTTCAAGCCTAATTTAACTACAGACTTCCAATTAAAATTCCAAATACTCCTAAGTCCAAAATCACCATACAGAGCTGTTGGAATCGTTAAAATTCTATTCCGGGGTCATTTTCTCAAAATGTTGACCGAAGTCAAACATAGCATTTTAAGGCCAACTTAAGGAACCAAGTGTTCCGATTTCAATCCGAACACTTCTAAATCCCAAACCAACCGTCGCCGCAAGTCATAAATTTATTACAGCACATACAGAGAGTTTTATTTAGGGGAACGGGGTTCTAAAAGTAAAAATGACCGGTTGGGTCATTACATTCTCCACCTCTTAAACAAACGTTCGTCCTCGAACGGGTTTAGAATTATACATGGAGTGGTGAAAAGATGAGGATAACAGCTGCGCATATCATGCTCGGTCTCCCAAGTCGCCTCCTCGACCAGATGACCCCTCCACTGAACCTTCACGGAAGAAATGTTCTTTGACCTCAGCCTTCGAACCTGCCTCTCCAAAATAGCCACCGGTTCCTCAACATAAGATAGATCCTTGTCCAACTGAACTGAACTGAACTGAAGTCTAACACATGAGACGGATCGCAGTGATACTTTCGGAGCATAGAAACATAGAATATCGGATGAACTGTAGAGAGACTAGGTGGTAGTACAAGTCTGAAAGCCACCTCTCCAACTTTTTCAAGAATCTCAAAAGGCCCAATATACCTAGGGCTCAACTTGCCCTTCTTCCCGAATCTCATCACACCCTTCATAGGCGAAACCCGGAGCAGGACCCGCTCACCAACCATGAATGCGACATCACGAACCTTCCGATCGGCATAACTCTTCTGTCTAGATTGGGCTGTACGAAATCGATCCTGAATCAATTTAACCTTTTCCAAGGCATCCTCAACCAAGTCTGTACCCAATAGCCTAGCCTCGCCCGATTCGAACCAACCCACTGGAGACCGGCACCACCTACCATACAAGGCCTCATACGGAGCCATCTGAATGCTCGACTGGTAGCTGTTATTGTAAGCAAACTCCGTATATGGTAAGAACTGATCCCTAGCACCCCTAAAATCTATCACACACGCACGAAGAATATCCTCCAATATCTGAATAGTGCGTTCGGACTGCCCGTCTATCTGAGGGTAAAATATTGTACTCAACTCTACACGAGTTCCTAGCTCTCGTTGTACAACCCTCTAAAACCGTGAGGTAAAATGCGTACCCCGGTCAGAGATGATAGATACTGGTACGCCATAAAGTCTAACAATCTCGCGAATATAGACTTGAGCCAACTGCTCGAAAGAATAGGTAGTCATCACATGAATGAAATGAGCTGACTTGGTCAGCCTATACACAATCACCCAAACTGCATCAAACTTCTGTTGAGTCCGTGGAAGCCCGACAACGAAATCCATAGTGATCCGCTCCCATTTCCACTCCAGAATTTCTAACTTCTGAAGCAATCCACCTGGCCGTTGATGCTCATATTTTACCTGCTGACAATTGAGACACTGAGCTGCATACTCCACTATGTCTTTCTTCATCCGCCTCCACCAATAGTGTTGTCTCAGGTCCTGATACATCTTTATAGCACCCGAATGAATGGAGTACTGCGAACTGTGAGCCTCTTGGAGAATCAACTCACGCAAACCATCTACATTAGGCACACATAGCCTGCCTTGCATACGTAATACACCGTCATCTCCAATAGTGACTTCCTTGGCATCACCATGCTGAACTATATCCTTAAGGACAAATATATGTGGGTCATCATACTGACGCTCTCTGATACGATCATAAAGAGAAGACTGAGAAACCACACAAGCCAAAACTCAGCTCGGCTCGGAAATATCCAACCTGACAAACTGGTTGTCTAAGACCTGAACATCCAAGGCTAAAGGCCTCTCTACTACCGGTAAATATGCTAAGCTAGCCAAAATCTCTGCCTTACGACTCAAGGCATCGACCACTACATTGGCCTTCCCAGAATGATAGAGAATGGTGATATCATAATCCTTAAGAAACTCCAATCATCTCTGCTGCCGTAAATTAAGATCCTTCTGTCTAAACAGATGTTGTAGACTCCGGTGATTAGTGTAGACCTAATAATGGACACCATACAAATAATGCCGCCAAATCTTCAGGGCATGAACAATAGCTGCTAACTCAAGTTCATGGAACGGATAATTCTTCTCATGTACTTTTAACTGTCTGGACGCGTAGGCAATCACCCTACCGTCTTGCATCAACACTACGCCGAGACCAATACGCGACGCGTCACAATACACAGTATAAGACCCTGAACCTGTAGGTAACACCAATACTAGGACTGCAGTCAAAACTATCTTGAGCTTTTGGAAGCTCTCCTCACATTCCTTGGTCCACTTGAACGGAGCACCCTTCTGGGTCAATTTGGTAATAGATGCAGCAATAGAAGAGAAACCCTCTACAAATCCGCGATAATACCCTGCCAAACCAAGGCAAATCCAGATCTCCGTAGCTGAGGACGGTCTGGACCAACTCTGCACTGCCTCAATCTTCTTCGGATCTACCTTGATCCCCTCGCACGAAACTATATGACCCAAAAATCCCACTGAATCAAGCTAGAATTCACACTTTGAAAATTTTGCATATAACTTCTTTTCTCTCAAAGTCTGAAGCACAGTCCTCAGGTGTTGTTCATGATCTTCCCGACTCCGAGAGTACACCAGAATGTCGACAATAAACACAATGACGAAAGAGTCAAGATAGGGCTGAAATACATTGTTCATCAGATGCATAAATGTTGCTGGGGCCTTGGTTAGCCCGAATGACATTACAAGGAACTCATAATGACCATACCGAGTCCTAAAAGCAGTCTTCGGGATATCTGGCTCCTGAATCTTCAACTGATGATAGCCTGAACGCAAGTCAATTTTAGAGAATACCCTGGAACCATGAAGCTGATCAAATAGGTCATCAATACGTGGCAATGGATACCTATTCTTCACTGTAACCTTGTTCAGCTGGCGGTAATCAATACACATCCGCATAGAACCATCCTTCTTCTTTACAAATAAGACAGGATCACCCCAAGGCGATACACTGGGCTGAATAAAGCCCTTATCAAGCAATTCTTGTAAATGTTCTTTTAATTCTTTCAACTCTGCTGGGCCATATGATATGGTGGAATAGAAATGGGCTGAGTGCCCGATAACAAATCAATGCCAAAGTCAATATTCCTGTCGGGTGGCATACCCGGAAGATCCGATGGAAATACATCAGGAAAATCCCTTACTACAGGAACTGACTCCACGGTAGGAGTATTAATACTAACATCTCTCACATAGGCCAGATACGCATCACACCCCTTCTCAACCATTCATTGACATTTAAGAAATGAAACAACCCTACTAGGAATATGATATGAGGTACCTCTCCACTCTAGCCACGATAGACCTGGCATAGCCAACGTCACCGTCTTCGCATAACAATCAAGAATAGCGTGATAGGGCGATAACCAGTCCATGCCCAAAATAATATCAAAATCCACCATACTGAGCAATAATAAATCAGCCATGGTCTCAAAACCACTGATAACAATTAAACACAACCGATACACACAGTCCATAATAATAGATTCACCCATGGGTGTAGATACATAAACAGAAGAACTCAAGGAATCACGTGATACGCCCAAATACGAGATAAAATAAGATGACACATAAGAATAAGTGGAGCCTAGATCAAATAAGACTGATGCATCTCTATGACAGACCGGAATAATACCTATGATAACAGAATCGGATGCAATGGCCTCTATCCTAGTAGGAAGGGCATAATATCTGGCATGGACTCCCCTTCTAGGGCGACCTCTACCTATCCGACCTCCATCTCTAGCTGGATGTGCAGGTGGAGTGGCAACTGGCCTGAGAAGCCTGAGGGCCCTGTGGAATAGGTGGGGCCTGAGAAATCTGTGGAGGTGCACCCCTCGTAAATCTGGGGCAATCTCTCATGATATGACGATCACACTCAAAACAAGCCCTCAGAGGACGTGGCTGCTAGGACTGGCTCGAGCCTGATCGACTAGACTGCCCGCTGAAAGCACCCCGTACAAGAGGTATAATAGACACTGCAGTACATAATATGGAACCTGAGGTCTGGGACTAGCCGGAATACCACTGGAAGCTGAAAGTGCTGAATGAATAGGATGGCTCACATAACCTCTACCATGACGGGTTGCAACTATTGGCACAAGAATTATTATATGTGCCAGAATCTCGAGGTCTCTTAGCTTCCATTTCTTCCCTCTCCCGAGTCCGCATAATTTCCAATCTCCTAGAAATTGACACCACCTGTTGGTATGTGATGTCCATCTCTAGCTCTCGGGCCATACTGAATCTGATACTAGGGTGGAGACCCTCGATAAATCTGTGAACCCGCTCTCGAACAGTAGCAACTAAGGTTGGTGCATGCCTAGCCAACTCACTAAATCGGACCGCATACTCTAACACGGTCATAGAACCCTGGCGCAGCTGCTCAAACTCTGCGCGCCATGCATCTCTAAGACTCTGAGGAACATACTCCCTTAAGAACATATCTGAAAATTGAGTCCAAATGAGTGAAGATGCCTCAGCAGGACTATCCAACTCATATGCCTGCCACCACTAGTAGGCTGCTCCTCTAAACTGGAGTGTCATGAAAAAAAACCCACTGGAATCCACAATACCCATAGTACGAAGGATACAGTGACATTCCTCCAGAAAACCCTGAGCATCCTCTGAAGCTAAACCGCTGAAAGTGGAAGGGTGGTACTTCTTGTACCTCTCGAGCCTGAGCTACTCTCCCTCTGAAACTGCTGTCCTAATCTCAGGCTGAATTGGGACAACTGGTTGCACTGGTACAACCTCTGGGGCATGGTCAACTTGGGCCCGTGGCTCTGGAGTACGGGCGGCGGGAGTCTGTGCTCCTCCACCGGCCTGAGATGTGGAAGGAGCAAGTGGAATTAACCCTGTCTGCGTTAGAGTGCCAATATGCTCAAAAACTGGGCAAGAGTCCCCTGAAGTGCAGGAGTAGTAACACGAGTCTCAGGTGTCTGCTCTCCAATTGGAGCTACTGGTGGCTCTAGTGCAGCAACTCGTGCAGGTGCTCTGGCTGCACCGCGTGGTCTTCCTCGGCCTCTGCCCCGACCCCGGCCTCTTGCGGCTCCAACAGGGGCGCAAGTGTCTGATTATCGGATCCAGTTGTGCGTGTCCTCACCATCTGTGAGTGGATAGAAAGATAATAGTTTAGAACTTTGAATTCAACAATTGCATACGATAAGGAATCAAAGAAGTGAATATTTTCCTAACAGTTCCACATCCTCCTGAAGATAAGTACAGACGTCTCCGTACCGATCCGCAAGACTCTACTAAACCTGCTTGTGACTCATAGCACCTATGAACCTAGAGCTCTGATACTAACTTGTCAAGACCCCAAATTCCCTCCGTAGGAGGTCGTGATGGCACCTAGTCTCTAAGACTAGGTAAGCCTATTAATGCAGAATAATAATAGATATCTGAAATAAATAGACTACAATTCAAACAATTTCGACTCCCAAAACCCGGTAGAAATAAGTCACAAGCTTCTAATAATTTATTCTCTATGTCTCTATATATCAGAGTCTAAAGCAAATAATGAAGACAACATAGTAAGATAGAAGGGGACTCCGGAGTCTGCGGATGCTGGCAGATATACCTCGAAGTCTCCTCGTACAACTAGTTTACTGATGCCTGGTCTGATAAGATGTATCTGGATCTGCACAAAATGATGTGCAAAAGCGTAGTATGAGTATACCACAACGGTACCCAGTAAGTGCCAAGCTTAACATCGGTAGAGTAGTGACGAGGTCAGGTTAGGCCCTACTGAAAAATAAATAATAACATGGTAAAATGTTTAACAATATAATAAGATAAAATGACAATGGAAATGAATCAAGTAGTATGTCACCATTTAATTACACCAAATAATGGCAATTAATACGTCGTGGAAGCAAAACAGAATTCTTTTCAACTTTAAGAAAATTACAATAATAATCAAAGGCAACTGCGGCCATAAATCAATATCCACAAGGGAACTCCCGAGGTATCGCCTCGTAGTCCCAAATCATAAATAAATTCACAATAACTCATTTTCTTATATCACCGCGGGAGCCTTCACAATTTATTTTAAAGAAAATATTTTTTTTCCGAAATAGCATCCCGCGTTTTAGCCATCCTTATCGCACCGCATGCCTTCTAGTAGTTTTTTCTACTTGCCACGCGTATCAAGCCACTCTTATCTCACCGCATGCGTTTCAACACCCAAACCTTATACCACCGCATATGTATCAATATCACGATATATCACAATTTGTACCTCAAGTGCCCAAATATTTCAATTTGCCAAAATAATTCAACAACAATATTTTTCCATAATAAAGAGCTCACGGCTCATGCCAAAATAATTCATGATAATATTTTTCCACAATAAAGAGCTCACGGCTCCATCACAATTACTACAAAAATCCCACAAAATATTCAGCAAATATAATAATTCACAATTTACTACCTTGTTTTAAATATCAAAATTTTAAATGTAAAATACTTCTTTTTAATAATATTTAAAATTAAAGTAATTCCATATTTAATTAATACGCCGAATAAAAGAAATAGAGTTTCAGCTAACAGGTAAAAAGAATTAGTAGGAGAAGGTCAAGCAAATTTAAAGTATATAAATCAAATCAACAATGGAGAATATAACAAGATTCAATAATTTAATTAATCTGCAATGGTGATCTACGCAATTTAAAAATATAATCTTTCATATTTAGCCCGTGTACACACTTGTCACCTCGTGTACATGACATTCAACACATTTCAATTTATCACTTCAATACCAATTCTAGGGAAAATTTCCCCCACACAAGGTTAGATAAGTCGCTTGCCTTGACTTGCTCCAATTTAGCCAAGTAGTACGCCTTTTCCTCGATTTTTCGACTCCAATCAACTCGTATCTAGTCATAATTAATTCGATATAGTCAACAAAAATTATAGGAATCAATTTCATAAGAAAATACTATATTTTTCAATAAAATCCGAAATTAGCTCAAAATTCGCCCGTGTGGCCCACGTCTCGGAATCCGGCGAAAGTTACGAAATATGAACGCCCATTCAACCACGAGTCTAATCATACCAAAATGACTAAATTCCAATAACAATTCGACCCTCAAATCCTCAAATCTATCTAAGAGGATTTTCAAAATTTTCCAACTTAAATCACCAATTAACTGATAAAAATAGTGATGGGTTTAGGTAATCTAACCAAAATTGAGTTAAGAACACTTACCCCGATGTTTTCTCTGAAAATCTCCCAAAACTCGCCTCAATCCGAGCTCCAAACCGTTAAAAATAAAAATCCATTTTCAGAACTTAAACTCCTTGTCCAGGCTTTTACTCTTCGCGATCGCGAACATCCACACGCGATCGCGAAGTACAAATTTCCACTGCCCGGATTTAACTCTGCGCGATCGCAAGCCTTCTCACGCGATCACGAAGCATTAAGCGCGTGGCCCAGCTTCTGCCTCGTTACTCTACACGAACGCGACCTTCTTTATGCGTTCGCGAGTCACAAAATATCAAAGCTACGTGATCGCATACCACTTCACGCGATCGCGAAGCACAAAACTCATCAACCCTCAATTAACCTTACGTGATCGCAAACAATGCCACGCGATCGCGATACACAGACTAGCCCAACCTACGCGATCGCGGTTGACCTCACGCGATCGCGAAGAACAAAAGGATAAATAAGAATAAAATATTGACTATTATTCTTAGCCCCACGGTGGGCGCCAAACTGTTTACCCGAAAAATGGATAGAGCTGAATTTGTACATAGTTCTAAGGGTATATGGTATAACTTGACACAAATCGTAGAGTAAATAAGAATATCGAATATTGATTGTAAGGATGGAAAATAAGCAAAGTTGAAAAGAGGATGATTTATGGATTAAGCAAGATGAATCAATCTTATGAAGCTAAAAAATGATAATTCTTCAATATGGGAGTGTATGATATCTAAGTTACAATGTATGGTAAAACTTGCCCCTTTAGAGAAATATAGTCATCCCTCTTATAGTGGGGGATCCTACTTTAGATATAATTAAAAATACATAGTGGGGAACCCATGATAAATCAGTTTTTCCGTTATTCCCGCTAGATTCTTTCCCTTAGTGCGGTTGCAACGACTCTTGTCTACGAGCTCGATCTTGATCGGACTCGATATTGATTGGTATTGGTCGGTTTCCAGTTTTAGAGCTCGATGCGGGTCTGAGATCGATGCTGATGCGGGGCCCAATATTAGGCCGGTATTGGTTGGACTTTGGCCCTTAAGCTCGATTCCACCGCTTCTCATCATAGTTCAATTTGGACCTGAGCTCGATAATGACTTCGAGCTCGGTATTTGTCATGTTCCTGAAACTCGAAGCTCGTTTGTACCTTCTTCGGATCCCATCTCGATATTATGAAGACTTTTTTCGGTCCATTATGTTCCCATCTCGATCAGTCGTACGAAGGACGAAATCAATTTTGACTGTATCCACTTATGCTTTCTCAAAGATTTTCCTACCGATTCCATATAAACCTAGCTTGACAGTTCTCCCATATACTTCATGAGTAGTTAGTTCATCATGTTTCTTTTCTGGACTTATGTAATAGTTTATGAGTTTTTTAATGTTTACTATTAAATGTAGAAGCGTCCTATTGATTTTTTTTTTGTTGAGCAAATAAAAACGATAAGCCCACTGCACGTATGTGGTTTACTAGATAAATCATTAATAACTTATATACTTTCAAAGAAATTTGTGATTTTTTGGCAAAATATTGTTGACTTACATTTATTATTTTAGGATAGTTTAACTTAGTTTATATTTAAATTTCTTATATATGTTATATTATAATTATAAGACTATTGTATAACATTATTGTATAACTTTTTTTTTCCTATTACTCTTTGTTGGTTAGCTCTCTTTTCTTTTTGCTTAAAGTTAGCTTAATATTTATGTTACAAATTTGCTTTTGTTAGTCCTGCAAAAGAGATTATTCGGTATTTTTTAAGTATGTTAAAGTTTAAAATATTTGAAGTTAACAAATTAGAGCAAAAATTTCAAAGTAAAATTTATCAAAATGTAAAATTCTTTGTTAACGTTTAAATTTGTTACATCATTTGTGCGGTTATAATTTATACAATTAAATTTTTTAATTTTTAATTTTTAATGTACTTTTCGATTTTAGTGTTGAAACTTGAAATTTATTGTTCGTATTATTTTAAGTAATGATATCATGCATTAATGTTTTTTGTCCAACTACTTAAAAAAGAGACAAAAAAGCCTAAAATGATATATGGTATCGCCTTAACTATAGTTGTACCATGTAATTTTTGAACCTCCTTATGAAAAATTTTAGTCTGCCAAGGGATGTAATACTTCACATCATTTGTTGGTTTGAAGAACTGCTAGCTACATCTTAAGTTGCAAATCTAAAACCAATTTGAAATCCTTGCTATTTCCATAACAAACATTACTACTATTGTTTGCATGTGTGCCTCTCCATAAATAATGGGAGACCTTCATGCTCCATATATAGAGGTGAGTTTATAGTGTTGATAAAATAATATATGGAGCAATTAGAAAAATTAAAGGTGTGCTTTCTAATAGTTTAAGTTTGTAGATGAGATAGTATTACAATTCAAGATTTTGGATTCAAATTTCATTTCTATCCTCTTGGTCAACACCTATTTAATAAAAAAAAACACCCTCATTTATGACCCACCCCACCTCGCTTTGAATTAACAAAAAAATTTAATTTGGCCTTCGCCTCTCTTTACTTCGACAAAACAAGTCACTTTAAGATGATTCATATAAGTTATACGCGCGAAGAAACTTATACTTTATTCTTTTGTGTATTATTATTTATCAAAAACTTATTTTAATAATATTGATATTATTTAACAAAAGTATATATTACTTGACTTGGCATATACGTGCAACGCATGTGCCGAGAAATTAGTATACTTACAATATATAAAGAAGCATCTTTTTCATATCTGATACGTTTGTAAGAAAATTTAATATCTATTCATTTATAGTGTAGAATAATATCAATTCATTTTACAAAGGGTGATTTTCAGCACTTTTGTTTCTTTGCCCTTTTGCAAAGAAAATGAATTCTATGATCGGTTATAGTTTGAATAGAAGAAAATAATCTTAGAAAGATATTATGTTTTTATTCTATGATTCCTTGTGTTATATTTTACCGGTCTTTCCGTGAAAAGACTATTTATCTAAAAGAACATTTATAATGATCTAAACACCAATGTCCCCCTTATATCGCCCTTTTTGTTGATTTCGGCACTCTTATTGCATAAGTTAAATAACCCGTCAGTATTTCAGGTTCCATCTTCACATCTTTAGCATTTCCGTTGTCACTCATTTATTCACGTAAGCAATTTCAATGCAGCAGTAACATTTGCTCATATAAGACATGATGATATCGAAAAGACATTAAACTAGAATTCACGCTTTGTGGTATAGTTTATCATCTCTGAAACTTTGCCTATATCAGAAGTGTTTCAATTACATTATTGTTTACCCTTAAAATTTGATAACAATTGAATTTATAATGTGATTCTAAGGACACGTGATTTCACTCAATACCAATTGATAAATATGAAGATTAATAACACAAATGAACTATAAAGTAAAGCGAACCAGTATTGAAACGGGATTCAACCTTCGAGCTAGGGTCCCCTCGAACTGATTGATACCAAAACAGTTAAAAATAAAGCAAACTGATGAACAAGAAAGTATAAGCTAAAGAGAGGGTGTTATATTGGCTTTTTTATGCGAGAACAATGTGTCCTTACAAATGGTTAATACTCCCCTTTATATAGTAGAGGAATTCTATTTATGGTATAACTCTAATTACAGAAGGAAATCCTATGATTAGCTAATTAACCGTTCTTAATTTGATTCATTCCAAGATTTCCGCCATGATCTTCAACCAGTCACGGATATTTCGCCTTTCCGTTATTATGTTATCTTTGATCTTGCTCGATGTCTGCCTTATTCGATCTCGATCGTTGTTGGCCTCGATCTCGACAGGTACATCGAATCCTGAATTTGGTACTTTGTCCTCGTACCTTGGTCTGATCCACTATGGGGCTGACCGTCGATGCAGCTTCATGGTCCCGGTCAGATAGAAAAATTGGGTGGGCTCGGTTTTAACCGTATACAGATAGTCCCCTCGTTTTTTGGAGTGTAATGACAAGAAACGAATTGAGCCTTCGATTTTTACCTCGGCCTGTCATGACGTCACCGTCGTGACGTAAGCGACGGAAGTGGCAGAAACATCCCATCGATACAGTTCCCTAAGTCATTAATGAGTGTCAGTTGGTGGTCGGCCACTAGTGCCTTTGAATCGTCGCCGTGAATCCAATAAATAGACACCTTCCTCATTGATTCAAACTTTACTTCCACTTCCTTCTAATCTCCAAAGCTTTTACATCTCTTAAGTTCTTCCCTTTTACAAATCTTCAGGTTTTGCTGTTAATCCTTTCTCAAACGCCAAGTCCTATTATCTTCCTCTCCTTTAAACTTACACAAAAATGGCAAAAATATCGAAAACGGTACCACAAAAAGAACCTGCTTCATCTTCCCAACCGGCCGGCAGGAAAACGCCGGTGGAACCCCGTCTTGAGGAATGCATTCTTGGGGGGTGCGCACTAAACTCTGATTTCAAGATCGATAAAGCCTCGTCGATTCCTGATCGATGCGAGCCAGTGTGAAGGTATATATGCTCAATAACTGAGGGATACCTTAAGCAGGTAAAGAAAGACTGCAACTGGGAGGGAAAAGAGGTGGTGATCCCGACCCCCGAAGAAGACATCCCCACCCATGTGGAAGGGTTTCTAAGTGTTTACACTTACCCTTTCACACTGGGCCCCCTCGACCCCGTCATCATTATTTTTGCCGTCAATATCGAATAACCCTAGGCCAAATCCATCCTTCCTTTTGGCGAATTGTTATTCTGCTCCGATTCTTCGTGAGGAAAATCGAGGGGCTCCCTTTCACCCTCTATCACCTTATTAGATTGTATAGCCCCCGCCTCTATCGAGGCGGGTTAATAAAACTCCAATGTCGGGCTACCAAAGTGTTGTTCTCGAGCATAGACGAGGACAAGGATCGAGGCTAGATTGGCCGGTTCGTTCGAGTGAGGACTTCCGACCTAATCCTAGCCGAGAAGATTCCATTTCCTAAGAAATGAAATATGAATCATAAGTACTGTCTCACTGTTAGCTTCCGTGTATTATTGTTCCTTTGTCTTTTCTCATCGATGTCTTTTTCCATGATGTAGCGGTCGCTTGGATGCCCCATGTGATTCCCGACCTCGAGAGCTGGGTTCGGAACCTGACCTTGACCTCTACATATGCCGAGTGCTCATGGCGCGATTTATCAAAGGGCCGATGGGAGGCCAAGACTCATGGTAAGCCCACTTTTTGTATATTTGATGATTCAATTAAGATGCCCTTCTTCTACTTATTCAATTTTCTCGTGTACAGGCCTGGGCAAGGATGCGGTCATGAGGCCCCTATCTGGTAAGGAGGAGACTTCGATCCTGACATCGAAACCGGCTAAGGAAAAAAAAAGGAAAAAGACCTCACCTTCCGAGGATCCAGAACCTAAGAAGAAGAAGAAGGCTCGTAAGCCGAAGAAGAACGTCATCCTTCTGACCGAAGACTTTGTCCAACGTCTAAGAGAGGAAGACGAAGAAGAGGAAGACGACGACTCCGGGCTGGTGGCCCGAGTAGGAATGAGCATCGAGGCCCCAAAGGCCACTGAATCGGTGAAGGCTACAGAGACTTCATCTCGAGATGAAGGGGTCTCGGGAAGAGACTTGGGCGAAGTCCCCGAGTCATCGAGGATTGAAGATGCCTCCCACCATAATAAGCCAACGGTGGGTTCGGCTATAGGGACTGGTCTCGAGGCCCATCGAGATGGAGAGAATGCACCAAGTGATCTACTTGGGGCAATAGAAATTGGAGGCTCCCAGCTGCTCCCCTCGTTTTCTGAGGAGATGATTCAAGAGGCTCGGGCCTTGAAGACCCCCTCCATCGAAGGAGACCAAGGAAGGGAGGACCCCATCTGTGATTACTTTACTGGGGTCGAAGATGCTACCGGCTTGAGCGACTTGGAGGTCTCGAGGAAGGACTCGGGCAAGGCATCGAGCCTTTTCAACGAAGAGCAACAAGCTCTGAATCGGGTAAGCCTTAACTCTCTTTGTTGGTATTACCCTTGTGTTCATTTTTCTCTTCATGTCTAACTTCTTTTCTTCTTTCTGCATAGGCCTCAGCGCTTCATCGGGAAGCATTTTCTCGGTCTCAAGCTGAGCTGAGTCAGTACGAGGCCGACATTCAAAGGCTTACAGAAGAGAGGAATGCCCTCAACCTTCTCGGTGACAAAAAGAAGAAAAGATCAAGGACCTCCGAGCCGAGTTCGCCACGGCTCACAAATATCAGACCGACCTAATCGAGCAGGTAATGAAAATCTTAAAAGCTCATGGGCTCGATTCGGTAACAGTGGCTAACATTTCAATCTCACAGCTACAGCAGAAGGTCGAGAGGATCGAGCAATTCCGCGAGGAGGTCAACATGATGAAGGCGAAGACCTTGGGGTGGAAAGAAAGTATGGACCGCTTTGCTGCTGAAAAAGAGGCTGCTCGAGCCCAATTATCATCGGTCGAAAGTCAGCTCCGAGGCATGAAGGATAAGAGCTCAGCTCGGTCAAAGAAAATAAAGGAGCTCGAGGCTCGGTTGGCTTCCGAACTTGCAAAGGCCAACTCTAAAGCCGAAAAGGCAAAGGACGAGGCAGAGGCGATCGTGGCCGTATACCAGGGCGATGCTGAAGCCGCTCAAGTCCAAGAGAGAGAGGCAGCCGAGACCGCTCAAACTCGAGCACATTGGATTGCTGAACTCGCCAAATACCAATCTCGGAGGGAAACCCTCGAGGAGATCCGCGCTCGAGGTTTTGATCTTACCGACGAGATAATAAAGGCTAGAGAGCATGAAGCCGATGCTGGAGTCTTGGCCTCTTCCGATGATGATAATGATGATGGCAGCAAGAGCGGGTCTGAGAATGGGGAGGACCTTGATGGAGAAGAAGATGCCCCTGAGGAAAATTAGGAATCTTAGGCTTTTTCTTTTTTGATATTTTGTGCGGGACCCTGATCGGTCCTTCTAAATATCTTTGTATATATATAAAAGATTTTTTTTCTTTTTGACTTGTCTTTATTATATTTCCTGCCCCGTGAAAATTCTATTTCATTCATGCCTTCATGCCTTATGGAGATTTTGCTCATAAGTTTGAGACTTTAGACAACTAGACCGAAGCCGGACTAGAGTAGTCTTAATCGAGTGAGTACTTGCTCGAACTCGGAGTAGGGTGACCCTTAGGTTTTAATTGAGTGAGGATGATTTCTCGAACTTAAAAATAAAATGGCCCTTTAGGCTCTTGAATTAGGCCGATACGACCATAGTAAAAAGAATGGCTTTCTCCCCCCTTTCGGCTTGTAAAGTTTATTGTTTAATCATATAAAATCTGTTGTACCTTAGCATGAAATGAGAGTTCGAACGATTCCGTACCCATTAAGGGTTTTCAAGGGCCGATATTATCGAGACCCTTTGTTTCGTAATGCCTTAGCATAAAATAAAGAATTTGTTCGAGAGTTCGAACGATTTTGTACCCATTAGGGTTTTCGAGGGTCGATATTATCGATAACCTTAGTAATTTAGCCGAGGGTAGCCTTTTTAACCGATTTATGAAAATATTTGAATGCCTGTTTTATAACGAAAATAGGACGTCTCTGAACCGTGTTAATTTGGTCGTAGCCTTTAGCTTGGGATTCGCCTTTTGGGCTTGTTCCCCTGTTATACTTCGAACTTGTTCGAAGTATCAGTCCCCGAGTGTGGGTGCCCGTGGCCTATAAAATCTAGGGTTGCCTTTTTAAGGTCTTACGATCTCGAGGTTTTAGTAATTCAATCATGTCAATTTTTTGGATGGTAGCCCCCGAGTGCGGGGTCAATTGTTCGAACTTTAGTTGAGACCGGGCCTTAAGCCAGTTTCCACAATTTATCACAAGCACGGCATTGTAAAGTAAAATTTCTCTAAGGCATGAAATATCTGGCAAGGAGAAATACTCTTTTTCAATAGATTAATATGCATAAATATTTGCCATTAGGGCTCGAGTAATCTACATGGACATGGTTCATTCGACCGTTTAACCTTTAAAAATTTACCTATCGAGACCCTATCGGCACGAAGTATTTTTCTTGTAACTATCCGAGGGTGATGCCCCCCAGTATTCGAGGTTGATTATAAAGGAGCCTCGAATACTGTTGAATTGCTCTAAGTTTAGCACGAACAATGGTTGCCTCGTTAAAAACCTCGCCGGAAAAACCCATTTGGGAAAAAAATCGGTCTAAGGGAAAAAGAGTACAACGCGTTCTTTCAGACCTAAGGACTTTGTGTTTGAAGAATCCTTTGATGTCTTCGATTAAACACCTGCAAATGGTTAGTATAAAATATAAATGAAAGTGGAGAAGGTTGTACCTTAGCAGTAATATCGTTTGAGTAGTGATATGTTCCAATTGTTTGGTAATTGTTCGTTGTTCATCGTGCCAAGTTTGTAGGATCCCTTTCCGATGATATCGAGGACCTGATACGGTCCCTCCCAGTTCGGTCCAAGTTTTCCTTCGTTTGGGTCTCGAGTATTGAGGGTGACCTTCCTCAGAACCAAGTCCCCAATTTTAAAGTATCGAAGATTGGCTCTTCGATTGTAGTACCTTTCGATCCGCTATTTCTGTGCGGCCATTCGAACGAGGGCGACTTCTCATTTTTCATCTAGCAATTTGAGGCTTGTATTCATAGCCTCATGATTTGAATCTTCCGTTGCATATCGAAACCTGACGCTGGGTTCCCTGACTTCAACCGGGATCAGAGCTTCGGTGCCATATACTAAAGAGAATGGTGTTGCCCCCTTACTGGATTTTGGTGTTGTTCGATACGCCCAAAGGACTTCGGGCAATATTTCTCTCCATTTTCCCTTAGTGTCGTTCAATCTTTTCTTTAGATTTTGATTGATGGTCTTGTTTGTCGATTTGGCCTGTCCATTCCCACTAGGATGATATGGCATTGACAGGATCCTTTTTATTTTGTGATCTTCGAGAAACTTTGTTACTTTGCTGCCAACGAATTGCTTTCCATTGTCGCATACGATCTCGGCAGGCATCCCGAATCGGCATATAATGTGGTCCCAGATGAAGTCTATGACTTCTTTCTCTCTAATTTTCTCAAAAGCCTATGCTTCAACCCACTTAGAGAAATAGTCAGTCATAAACAAAATAAATTTAGCTTTACCTGGGGCCGATGGTAGAGGGCCGACGATATCCATTCCCCATTTCATGAATGGCCATGGGGATAAGACTGAGTGGAGTTGCTCTCCGAGTTGGTGAATCATCGGCGCATACCTTTGATATTTGTCGCACTTTCGAACAAACTCTTGTATCCTTTTCCATATCGGCTCAATAATATCCTGCTCTGATGACCTTGTGAACCAATAATTCGGCACCAGAATGATTTCTGCAGGTGCCCTCGTGGATTTCTCGTAGGACGTAGTCGGTATCTCCTGGTCCCAAACATGTTGCCAATGGTCCATCAAACATCCTTCTATATAGTATTCCATCTTCGGCCAATGTGAATCGTGTGTCCTTTGTACGTAGAGTCCTTGATTCCTTAGGATCCGATGGAAGCTTCCCGTTCTTTAGGTACTCGATATATTTGTTCCTCCAATCCCAGGTCAGACTTATGGAGTTGATTTCGGCATGGCCTTCTTCGATTACTGACCTTGAAAGTTGTACGACAATCCCCGAGCTAATCTCGTCGTCTTCGACTGATGACCCCAAATTTGCAAGGGCATCGGCCTCGCTGTTTTGTTCTCGAGGCACATGTTGTAGGGTCCATTCTTTAAACTGATGTAGAGTCACCTGTAATTTGTCTAAGTACCTCTGCATTCGATCTTCTCGAACCTCGAAGGTTCTGTTGACTTGGTTTACCACAAGCAGGGAGTCACATTTGGCCTCGATGACCTCTGCTCCCAAACCTTTAGCTATCTCGAGACCTGCAATCATGGCCTCATACTCGGCCTCATTGTTAGTTAACATGGAAGTTTTGATAGCTTGTCTAATTGTATTACCCGTGGGCGGCTTCAAAACAATGCCTAGCCCGGACCCTTCACGTTCGAAGCGTTGTCTGTTAAGAGGGTCCACACCCCCGATGATGTACTCGACTTTAATAATAGTTCCTTTCGACCTCGGGTACGAGGGCTGGCATAAAGTCGGCCACGAAGTCCGCTAAGATTTGACACTTGATGGACGTTCGGGGTCGATACTCGATATCGTACCCACTAATCTCGACGGTCCATTTGGCCAATCGGCCCGAAAGTTCGGGCTTATGCAAAATATTGCGAAGGGGATAAGTAGTCACCACACAGATCAGGTGACACTGAAAATATAGTTTTAATTTCCTAGAGCCACTTATTAGGGCAAGTGTTGCTCCCAAACGCACAACAAGTATACATGGTCGTACAAGTAATAAAATGATAAGTCGAGTGTCGAACCCACAGAGACTTGTATCAACTACCCACTAAATTCACCAAGATTGCTATTCAGTCAAGCCAAAATCGATTTCAAGAATGTGATTATACTAAACTATAATTCTAAGTAGTAACTAAATTATCAAGTAGCAAAATAATTGTGGTGTATTCAGTAGAGACAAATATTCCAGGGTTGTGATCGATTCACCAATTCTATTGTGTTCTAGTTAACTCTCCTTTTCATACAATTCACTCATGGTTGCTAATTAATCGAACAATTGCTCTCATACTACTCGCCTATTCAAAATAAATCAACTCCTATATTCCTATAGAATCAATCTATCAAGAACGCATTAAGATTATGATATTTAATTAAGTACGGTGATTAGGTATATTCCTATCCTAACCACAATCCGTCCCCCCTAAGAGTTAAGATCGTGCTCTCTTCAATTCTTCTCTAATATAAACATGGCTTTCCCAAGCATAGCATAGATAGTAAATAGGACCTAACTGCTGGCCAGACAATTAAGTAATTAATCACAGAATTAAAGAAATAACCATATATTAGTGAATTGTAATCAAGGTTAAGTCAACGTAAAATAACAATATTCATGGCTAAATCACAACCCCAGAACTATGGGTTTTAGCCACTCATGTTCGTAGTAACAATTTTCCAAGTATTTTGCATAAACAAATTACAAAGAAAAGATAAATGGATGAAGAACTCGATGATTTTCTCCTCCAAAAGTTGTCCACGTGATGTTATTGCCTCCGGTCGTAAAACTCCTCTAAGAATGGTGTTTAATAACTATTTATATATGTAGGGAAGAGACCTAAACGAAATAACCAAGTCCAAAATCAAATAGGAGACGAAATAGGCTTTAAAAATCCGGAACACGCTCGCCACGGACCTCGCCTCGCGAGGCAAAACGCCTGGTCCACCTCGCCTCAGCCCGTGCGTCGCCAACTCCACCGCGAGCTAAATTGCTCGCGTCGCCCAACTGCTTATCTTCGTTTCAATGTTGGCTGCCTAACTTTTCCAACTCTTTTCTCATTCTCATTTCTTGCGTTTGGTTCTTTTTCAGTTTCCCTTGCATTGTTTTGATTTCCTTTATAGTATTAAACTTTAATTCTTGTATATCCAATAATCAAATAATCATAGCTCCATTCTTGTAGTGTATATAATACACATAAAATTTCTATTTTGCTCTCAATTTCATCTTCAATGTACCTACACATAAAATAAACTCAATTAAGCATGAATATAGTATAGTTTAGCATTAAAGCACCAAAATGTAAGGTAAGTAATGCACTAAAAATATGGAATTATAGCCAAACATCAGCAATTGCTAATTTTTCTAAGTGTGGGTACCGGGTCTCGGCCTCACCTAAAGTTCGACTAAAATAGTAAACAGGAAATTGCGTACCTTGCTCTTCTCGAACTAGGACCCCACTTACCGCGATTTCTGAGACTGCTAAGTACAAGTAGAGTTGCTCGTCCGTTTTCGGAGTATGAAGCAGTGGCGGGCTCGAAAGGTACCGCTTTAATTCTTCCAATGCTTGTTGGCATTCTGGGGTCCATGCAAAATTGTTCTTCTTTTTGAGCAGTGAGAAAAACCTGCGACTTCTATCTGAAGACTTCGAGATGAATCGGCCTAGGGCGGCTATGCGCCCTGTTAATCTTTGTACGGCCTTAACATTGTCCACGTCTGTGATGTCTTCGATTGTCTTGATCTTATCAGGGTTGATTTCGATCCCCCGATTTGATACCATAAAGCCGAGGAACTTGCCCGAGCCGACCCTGAATGCACATTTCTCCGGGTTGAGTTTCATGTAGTGTTTCCTTAGTATATCGAAGGTCTCCTGCAAATGTGTCAAATGGTCCTCTGCTCGTAGGGACTTAACTAGCATATCTCAATATAAACCTCCATTGATTTACCTATTTGTTCTTCGAACATTCGATTTACTAAGCATTGATAAGTGGCACCGGCATTTTTTAGTCCAAACGGCATTACATTATAACAATAGGTATCGTACTTAGTGATGAACGAAGTCTTTTCCTGATCCTCCGGGTTCATTTGTATTTGATTGTACCCAGAGTAGGCATCGAGAAAACTAAGGATCTCGTGGCCGGCCGTGGCATCAATCATACGATCGATATTCGGCAGAGGAAAAGAGTCTTTAGGACATGCTTTGTTTAAATCTTTATAGTCTACGCACATTCTAAGTTTATTTCCCTTTTTAGGGACTACAACTACGTTTGCTAACCATTTGGGATATTTTACTTCCCGAATGGATCCTATTTTGAGAAGTTTGGCTACCTCGTCCTTGATGAATGCATGTTTTACCTCGGACTGGGACCTTCTCTTTTGTTTTACCAGGCAGAACTTCGGGTCCAAGCTCAGTCGATGTGTAGTGATCTTTGGCGGGATCCCTATCATATCTAGGTGGGACCAAGCAAAACAATCAATATTATTGATAAGAAATTTAATGAGTTTTTCCCTGAGCTCGGGGGTTAACCCCGTACCCAGGTATACCTTTCGATCGGGTAGATGCTCGATCAGTATGACTTGCTCCAGCTCTTCGATTGTCGATTTGGTGGTAAGAATCCTCGGGGATTATGAAGGATCGAGGGGTCCAGTAGTTATCGTCCTTGTTCGTTCCCTTCTTCTCCGACTGAGTCGAGCTGGTGGTTGCTATTTAGCTTCTTCTTTTCCTTTGGACTCCGATCCATTTGTTGATGAAAGCGCCGATNAAGCTCTTCGACTATCGAATTGGTGGCATCGGAATCCACGGGGATTATGAAGGATCGAGGGATCCAGTAGTCACCGTCCTCGTCCGTTCCCTGCTTCTCCGACTGAGTCGAGGCTGGTGGTTGTGTTTGCTATTTAGCTTCTTGTTTTCCTTTGGACTCCGATCCCTTTATTGACGAAAGTGCTGATACCGGTATTACTTCGTCGAACGCGAACATCTCTTTGGCAGCATGTTGTTCTCCATACCTCGTTTTTACTCCATCCGGTGTTGGGAACTTCAGTATTTGGTGAAGGGTTGAGGGGACCACCCTCATATTGTGAATCCAGGGTCTTCCGAGCAGTACGTTGTATCTTATATCGCCCTCGATCATATGGAACTTTATTTCTTGAATAGTTCCGGCTACACTTACTGGTAGGATGATTTCGCCTTTAGTTGTTTCACTCGCCATGTTGAAGCCATTGAGTATCTGAGTTACGGGTACGATCTGATCTTATAGGCCGAGCTGCTCCACGACCCTCGATCGAATAATATTGGCCGAGCTTCCTGGATCAATTAAAACACGTTTAACCTGAATTCTATTCATAAGGATAGAGATTACCAAAGCATCATTGTGGGGTTGTGAGATCCCTTCTGCTTTCTCATCATTGAATGATAAAGTGCCTTCTGGCACATGGTCTCGAGTTTGTTTTTCCCTGGTGATTGATACTTTAGTGCGTTTGAACACGGGCCCTTGTGGAATACCGACCCCACTAACGATCATTTGAATCATGTGTTGTGGTTCTTCCTGCTCATTTTTCCTATTCGCATCCCTGCCTTTGAAATGGTTCTTAGCTCGGTCGCTCAAGAATTCTCGAAGGTAACCCTCATTGAATAGACGGGCCACCTCATCCCTTAGTTGTCTGCAATCTTCGATTCTATGACCATGTGTACCATGGTATTTGCATATATGATTGGGGTTTCTTTGGGATGGATCGGTTTGTAGTGGTCTGGGCCATCTAGTATCTTTGATTCTCCCAATGGCTGACACAATACCTGATGCGTCGATGCTGAAGTTCTGATAACCGTGGTGCTTCTGTGGGATCGACATGTTTATCGAAGCCACTTTTGCTCATGAGCCCTCGAGAGATCTGTCCTTGATCGTTCCTTCAATTATTTCGGATGAGATTGCATCCTGGGCCGCTGTTTCTACGATCTGCGTTGTATGGTTGATACAGATCTCTGTTCGACCGGGGTTCTCTGTCGATATACCTTTGAGTTTTGCCGATGGGCCTGTTTGGATAAACGGAACCGGAAGGGGTCCCCAATTGATCATCCTCGACCCTGATCTTTGACCGGTACCGATTATGTACATCATCCCAGGTTACCGCTGGATATTCAATTAAAATTCTGCTTTAGCTGTCGTGATGCCACCGAACTTCGTTCGTTCAAACCCTGAGTAAAGGCTTGAACATCCAAATCGTTTGTGACCGGTGGTAGTTCCATGCGTTCCATCTGGAACCGAGATGCGAATTCCCTCAACATTTCGTTATCTTTTTGTTTCACCTTGAAGAGGTCCGACTTCCTAGTTGCAACCTTTATTTCTCTGGCATGTGCCTTTACGAAGGAGTCTGCAAGCATGGCGAAGGAATCGATAGAATTAGGCGGCAAATTATGGCACTATATCATTGCTCCTTTCGACAAGGTTTCTTCAAATTTCTTCAGTAAAACAGATTCAATCTCATCGTCTTCCAAGTCATTCCCTTTTATTGCGCATGTATAAGAAGTGACAGCCTTATTAGGGTCGGTGGTCCCATTATACTTGGGAATTTCTGGCATTCAAAATTTTTTTGGAATGGGTTTCGGAGCCGCACTTGGAGGGAAAGGCTTCTGTACGAATTTCTTTGAATCCATACCCTTTAGAATCGGCAGTGCCCCCGGTATTTGGTCAACCCGGGAGTTGTATGTCTCTACTTTCTTGTCATTTGACTCGATTTTCTTTTCTCCCGATTCAAACCGTTTAGTGAGCTCTTCGAGCATTTTCATTATGGCAGGGTCAGTCCTCGATTCGTTGGCGTTCGACCTTTTCAGCACAGGATCGATCCTGTGGACGACTTCTGGTTCGATCTTACTCGGTGTTCGGTGCTGATTTTGTAGTTGTGTTATAGCGGCTTGTTGACCCTGTAACATTTCGAATATCAATTGAAGGCTAACTCCGCCATCTTCTCCGCCCTGCGTACCTCAACCACCTGATCGAACTTCCCTGCATATGCTACCTTCGGGATCAACGCCCAAATTTGCATTTAGGGCGACATGTGAGCTGACATCGACGGGATTTGCAATTGGTACTCCCTTGAGGTCAGCCTGAGGCGCCTCGATCTCTAGGGCGGATATATTGTCATTTTCCCATGAAATTCAAGGTCGTTGTCACCATGTGTAGGCGCTGCTTGTGAGTTTGACATGTTTATCCTGAAAACAAAGATTCTTACGAGAACAAGCGTAAAGCAGTGTGTGTTATCAGAATCAGTATTAAGCAATCACTATTATCCTTAGCCCCACGGCGGGTGCCAAACTGTTTACCCTTAAAATTGAATAACAATTGAACATATAATGTGGTTCTAAGGACACGTGATTTCACTCAATACCAATTGATAAATATGAAGATTAATAACAGAAATGAACTATAAAATAAAGCGAACCAGTGTTGAAACAGGATTCAACCCTCGAGCTAGGGTTCCCTCAAACTGATTGATACCAAAATAGTTATAAATAAAGCAAGCCGATGAACAAGAAAGTATAAGCGCGTTATATTGGTTTTTTTTATGCGAGAACAATGTGTTCTTACAAATGGTTAATACCCCCCTAGTCCCGGTCAGATAGAAAAATTGAGTGGGCCGACCTTCGATGCAGCTCCCTAGTCCCGGTCAGATAGAAAAATTGAGTGGGCTCGATTTTAACTGTATACAATTATATTGTGTGTAATTAAGAGTTTATCGCAGTGCTCACATAATCAAGAAGAAAGAATAGTGCCTTGGTTTTTTCTTTTGAAATATCATTGTAAACATTAAAAGAATCACTTGAGGAAATTGTCTCTTGTGCCTACTTACAATTTGAAAAAATAAAAATTACCATGCAAAGATGTTTTATATGTTATTTTCGGGTCTCTTATGTGTAAAATAAAATCGCATGTAAAAAGGACATAAAACTACAAACAAATCTGTAAAAAGCTACAGATTACTTAATAGATATAGAGTAGTACTTAGTTAGTTACATAATTAGTTAGCTAAGGACTATGTTAGAAGATAGTTAAGTTAGCTAGTTTGTGAGTTGTATAAATAGGCATGTATATACACATTGTAATTAAGATTGAAGAAATGAAATTGAGATTTTCTCTCTCCTTCTCTCTGTAACCGACTCAAACTCTCACTCTCTAACCCAGCTCCATTTCCCCTTTTAACATGGTATCAGAGCCACCGATCGGTGGAATTTTGAGCTGAAGAATGAGCAATTGAGAACAATCGATGAGTAGAGAATGATTTTCGGAGCACAACAAACCCTAATTTCTGCCATTGTTGTGTTGTTCAAAGCTTCTTCTTTCTTCACAAGTTTTTTTGGTGTTTTTTTCTTTTCTGACCCAAAACTTAGTTCAATTTCTGGAATCCTTAGCTCTTTGTGGCTGCAATTGCAAATCGCTTCAAACATTTCTGGTAATTTTGCATAAATTTCGACTAATACTGAAGATTCGGCACCTACAGCTGGAGATTCGGTCGAACGATTCACCGACATTCACCCAAGGAATCCTCTGTATCTACATCCATCTGATACTCTAGGTTGTATCCTAATCCCTCAACAGTTAACTGGTATAGAAAATTACATTGCATGGAGTAATTCTATGAAGGTTGCATTGTTAGCAAAAAATAAACTAGGGTTTATTGATGGTAGTTGTCGTAAGGAACATTATAGAGAAGACCTAGTACATGAATGGGATAGGTGCAATACTTTTGTCCTGTCATGGATCACCAATTCAGTATCAAGGGAATTAAGAAATGGATTGATGTATTCATCTAATTCTCATAAGGTTTGGATGGACTTGAAAGAGCGTTTTGATAAAAGAAATCTTACACGAGTTTATCAGCTACATAGGGAAATCTACACAATGACACATGGGACTTCTACTATATCTGAGTACTTTTCTAAGATGCGTAACATTTGGGATGAATACCTTTCATTAGTTCCACTCCTTGGGAGTGACAAGGCTTATGTAGATCATATGGAACAACAGAAGTTAATGTAATTTTTAATGGGCTTAAATGAGACTTATGCACAGTCACGCAGCCAGATTTTGATGGCAGTTCCAAGTCCATCATTGAACCAAGCTTACAATATGCTCATGCAAGATGAAAGCCAACGAATGAAGTCAAATATGATAACACAGTGTGCTCAGCCATTACAAAACCTAGATTTGAATGATCCTACAGCTCTTGCTGCTATGCAGAACAACAGGTTTAAGAAACCAAACGGATTATACTGTGAATATTGCAATATGAAAGGACATAAAAGGGAGAATTGCTACAAATTGGTTGGGTATCCACCCAATTTTAAGGCTAACAGGAAGAAACGTTTTGAGAGGCCACAATAGTTTGGAACTAATAACAAAGGACTTTCAGTCAGCAGTGCCAATTACTTAGGGCACTCATATGCATCATGCTCCAATAGTCCTGCTCAGCCATCTACTCATTACATGCCAATGCCTACTTTCACTCCTGAACAACATCAACAGATCCTACTGCTGATCAACAAGACAGTACCCTCACAGAAAGCAGTTGCTTATATGGCAGATATATCTAATTACTCTAATGTTAGTTTATCTGAAGGCACTGAATTCATTCCATGGGTGGTTGACACATGGGCAACAAATCATATGGTTTCTAGCTTGAATATTTTGCTAAATCTTGAACTAATTACACCTAATGCCAGCAAAATTCATTTACCAAATGGTCATGTGACCTCTGTTACACATATTGGTTCGGTTTCACTGTTTAATGATGAACTAACAAATGTCCTCTATGTTCCTCTTTTCAAATATAATCTTTTGTCCATCTCAAAACTGACCAAACAATTGCAATGTTGTGTGGGTTTTTATCCTGATTTCTGCATCTTCCAAGATCTTTACACTGGCAAGGTGAAGGGGATTGGTAAGGAGAAGGATGGTCTATACTTACTTCAACCTACCAAGAAGCTATCACCTGTCAAAGCACATGTTCCCAGTACTTCAGTCTTCCTTGTATCTTCACAACATTGCTTCTCTTCTGCTCAATCTCATCAATTCTTAGTGTGGCACCAGAGATTTGGTCATGCACCAGCTGTTGTTCTTCAGAAACTTCCTTTCTTACAAAGTCATTTGTTCAATAAAGAGTCTTTGTCTTGTACAATTTGCCCTTTGGCAAGACAAACTAGGCTTCCATTTCCTACTAGTACTTCTAAAACTGTCTCTCCTTTTGAACTTGTACATATGGATGTGTGGGGTCCATATAGACAATGTACTTACAACGGTTATAGATATTTTTTTACTATTGTTGATGACTATTCTAGAATGACTTGGGTTTATTTGATGAGAATGAAAATTGATGTCATTGTTTTACTCAGAAATTTCTTTGCCTTGATTAAAATTCAGTTTTCTGCTTCTATCAAGACCATTAGATCAGACAATAGACTTGAATTTTGCAATTCTCAATGTAACACTCTTTTTACTTCTCTTGGAGTAGTGCATCAAAGTTCATATGTTCATACCCCTCAACAGAATGGGGTAGCTGAGAGGAAATATAGGCACTTACTTGAGATGGCAAGGGCACTCAGGTTTCAAGCTTATGCACCTCTAAAGTTCTAGATTCAGGCTATGAAGCTTGAGATTGAGGCCCTCACGGACAATCATACATGGTAAGTGGTCGATTTGCCTGTAGGTAAAACACTCATTGGATGTAAGTGGGTGTATAAGATAAAGTATAAGGCAAATGGTCGTGTTGAAAGGTATAAGGCCAGATTAGTGGCCAAAGGCTTTACCCAACAGGAGGGTCTGGATTACCATGGCACCTTCTCTCATGTAGTGAAGATTGTGACTGTCAGATGTGTTGTGTCTTTGGCTGCTCAGCATAATTGGCCACTCTACCAGATAGATGTCTACAATGCCTTCCTTCAGGGAGACTTGTTTGAGGAAGTCTACATATCCTTGCCACGGGGATTTGGTAGCCAGGGGAGAATAAGGTTTGCAAGCTCCTCAAATCACTATATGGCCTCAAACAAGCAAGTAGGCAATGGAATTTGAAGCTTACCACTGCTCTTATCAATTCAGGTTTTACTCAAAGCAAGTTAGATTATTCCCTATTTACTAAAAGGCAGGATACACACATTGTCATAATATTAGTGTATGTTGATGATTTGCTTATTACTGGTAGTGACATCAAGCTGATACAAGAGGCCAAGAACATCCTTAATAACAACTTCAAAATGAAAGACTCAGGTGAGTTGAAGTATTTCTTGGGAAGAGTTTGCCAAGTCATCCAAAGGCATACTCATGAACCAGAGAAAATATGCTCTAGAGTTGATATCAGAATGTGGCTTAGGGGGAGGAAAGCTAGCTATAACCCCTTTGGAGCAGAATCAGAAGCTCACTAGTTTGGAGTATGACAAATTGTTTGAACTTGACACTGATAAAGAGATGGAAGATAAAAGACCTTATCAGAGGTTGATGGGAAGACTACTCTACCTGGAAATCACACGACCAGACATATTCTTTGCAGTCCAAACATTGAGTCAGTTTATGCATACTCCAAAAGAGTCACACTATGAAGCTGCATTAAGGGTGGTTAAATATGTGAAAAGCCAGCGAGGCCTAGGACTTCTAATGAGCAGCAACAAGTCCAGGAAGATCACTGCCTTTTGTGATGCTGATTGGGCATATTGTATGGTGTCTAGAAAGTCTGTCACTGGGTTTTGCATAAAGCTGGGAGAATCACTAATTTCCTGGAGATCCAAGAAGCAGAGTACAGTATCAAGAAGCTCAGCTGAGGCTGAGTATATGAGTATGGCAACCACAGTAGCAGAACTGGTTTGGTTGCATGGGCTGTTGGAGGAACTGGGAATGAAGGTTGATCTACCAATGGAGTTATTTTGTGATAACAATGCAACTCTTCAAATAACATCGAATCCCATGTACCATGAGCGTACCAAATACATAGAGATAGACTGTCATTTCATTCGGGAAAAACTGCAGCACGGGTCAAGACAGAACATGTTGCCAGCAAAGAGCAAGTTGCAGACATTCTAACTAAGGCTCTGGGAAACAACTACACAGTGAAATGTTATGCAAGTTGAGGATGATCAATTTATTTCATCACCCAACTTGAGGGGGAGTATAGAAAATATTAGTAGCTGTGACAGTTGTACTTAATGGATATAGAGTAGTACTTAGTTACATAATTAGTTAGCTAAGGACTATGTTAGAAGATAGTTAAGTTAGCTAGTTAGTGAGTTGTATAAATAGGCATGTATATACACATTGTAATTAAGATGAAGAAATGAAATTGAGATTTTCTCTCTCCTTCTCTTTGTAACCGACTCAAGCTCTCACTCTCTAACCGAGCTCCATTTCCCCTTTTAACAATATTCAATTGTCATATTGCCAATCATCGCGCTTAACGTTAAACATATTAACTTTGGTCATAATAATTGTATAATATGACACTTCTAAGATAAAACTCATTGATGATTCCGAGGGATTCAAAAACACTTTTTTATTCCAGTTCAAAATAACTAATACGCAACCCTTCGGGGTTGCCCAGTTGGTTTTGAGGGTGGTCATTCATACAGATGACCTGGGATCTAATCCCCCTCAATGTCTTCTGGGTTGAGCCTTGCCTAGTGCAGTTCACATCTCCTGTGTGTCGCACAGAGCTTGCCTAGTGCAGTTCACATCTCCTGTGTGGTTTGTAGGCTATTACACAGGGGGAATTTACCCAGTGCGCACAAAGTGCTCACCCGAAGGGCAGAGGCTGTGTCAGAGATTGTAGCGACTGCGAGTTTCCCCTCTTACCAAAAAAAAAATAACTAATACGCTATGAAACTTTTAGTAGACCTGCAATAATTGTGATTTTAGGTAGCATTCAAAGCTAAAAACCAACAAAGAGCTCCTCCGTGGACTAGGCTTGAAACCTAGATGGTGCATCTTGGAGATTGGAGGTAAAAAGGAAAAATAAAAGAGTATCGCAGATTATATTATGTTGCAGAAAACTCAGCAACGTTCTCATACACAAATCCGTGAAAATGCAAGACAGACAAAAATCCTGGTACTTTGAACATTAACCTATGGACTAACAATCTGAAACCTAAATTATCCACATGCGCTTTGTATATAGCATGTGACTTCTACGTAATTTTCTCCAGAGAAAGGGCATTCGTCAAGACTAATCTATAATTCGTCCTTCGCATCAGAATCATCTTTGGCAGCAGCTTCCTTGTCATCAGTTTCAGCTTCAGGTTCCTCAATATCCTCTTCTTCCTCGACTGTTGCATCAGGGCTGACATTTAAACTGCTCTTAACTGAGCTGTAGATGCGGGAGGCAAAATCCTTTGGGTCATTGAGCAGGAAACCACTCTCCAGTAATGCTGTCTGGTACATCAGCTGAGCCGTTTGCTTCACGCTCTCATCCTGTGAACCAAGTACAGGAAATTAGTAACAGTTAGCCATTTCTATAACATCTATCATTTGATCACATGCAGAGAGATTTATTTAAGTGTACCTCAGGGTCCTTTACTACTCTCTCCCGAAGCTCCTTAATAATTGGGTGCCTAGGGTTGATCTCAAGCACCCTTTTACCCCGCATATACGCCTGCTTGCTTGCATCCGACAGAGTTTGTGACTGCATGATTCTTTCCATATTGGCACTCCAACCATATTTCGATGTCACAACTACACAAGGGGTGTCGGCCAAACGGTTGCTAATATTGACATCGTCTACATTGTCACTAGCAAGAGCACCCTTCCACCATTTGGTTAGCTCCTTAAATGACTCCTTGAGCTCTTTGGCTTTTGAATCCTTGCCCAGCTTCAGGCCCTCTTTGGATACATTTTGGAACTTATTGTCTTCATAGTCCATAAGGTACTGCATCAGGTATTCATCTACGGGATCCGTGAAGAAAATTACCTAAACAGTGAAACAAGGGAAACTTAGCAAATGAATCTTTAGAGCAGACATGATAAATGCATTTATAAGAGAATTCAAATATCAAAGACAAGGAACATAGTCAAACTCACAATGCAAGAAAAGATGACTAATACTTTCTGTTAAAATAAACTACTATTTTGTTATGCAGCTTTCCCATGCAATCTTAAGAAAGACTCATACCTCATAATTTTTCTTCGTTAGCCTCTCAAGGAATGGTGATTTCTCCAACTGCTCTTTGCTAGCTCCAGTTATATAGAAGATATCCTTCTGTCCAGCCTTCATCCTTGAGATGTACTGATCTAGGGAAGTTAGTTTACCATCTGATTTTGAGCTGTAAACGAGAAAATATTAAGACGACAAGGGATCAGTCACCCTGATTTGACTTAATAATCTCATTAAGAATAACACTCTTAAGACACAGAGCATACGTCTCAAATCGGAGGAGCTTAGCCAAGCGATTTCTGTTAGTTGCATCTTCTATGATACCAAGTTTTACTGACTTTCCAAATTCATTCCAAAACTTTGTGTATTGACCTTTCTTCTCGTTGTCTGCACTGGATTCTTCGACATCTGTAACATCATGAGAAACTCAGAAAAGAGGAAATGAGAAATTCAATCTCTTAGGCAATGAATTGTTCAGAGATATAAACTAACCTTTCTTATCCTTGTCGTTAGATTCATCAGGATCCTCATCAGCAATCTTGCGTATCATGTCAAGGGCCTTGCGGATGAGTTTCTTCTTAATTGTCTTCAAGCTGCTGTGCTGCTGAAGCATTTCTCTTGAGACATTGAGGGGTAAGGTGTCAGAATCAACAAGACCCTAGCATAATGTCAAACAAAATGGTGTTAGAAACTCTTGGCCCATACGTAATATAAACAGTGAAGTTCTAGAGTAACAAGAACTACCATTAGGAAACTCAAGTACTTGGGCAGCAATTCGTCAAATTCATCAGAGATAAAGACCCGTCTGACATATAACTTCAAGTTGGATTTCTTGGAGTTGTAGTAGCTTTCATATAAATCTTGAGGAGCCTTAGGAGGGACAAATAGTACAGCCTTGAACTCAACATCACCTTCAGCATTAAAGTGACTCCAAGCAAGGGGCTTCTCATCACTGAAGTCCTGGCAAAATAATACAAGAATTTAGCAAATGATAAGAGAGTTCACAAAAGTTTTCTACTCTTCCCACTGCATTTCAAGTGGAAGAAAGTATGTAAGTAGCAATTTACCTTTGCAAGTGAGTGATAGAATTTCGTATACTCTTCCTCTGTCACCTCCTTTGGATTCCGAAGCCATATAGCTTTCACATCATTCAAAAGCTCCCACTCATAAGTGGTTTCCTTCACTTTCTTAGTTTTAGGCTTTTTCTCATCTTCTAGCTTCTCAGAATCATCTTCATCTCCTTCTTCTTCAGAAGGGCTGGTTTCAGCTGTTCAAAACATTGAAAGACTATGAGGTCGCATAAGATTAAAAGACGAGGGGGTAAACTTTAATTCATCTAGCAACCTACCACACCCCCCACACCCCCAAAACCTCAAACAATTTCTCCGAGCAGGGAACGGGTCTTAAAATATGCATTATACACATTCACTACAAGTTCCGACTTCGTTAACACTGAATAAACTTGGCAAGCCAGGTAGGATGAATCACGCATACATGTTTCCTCTTCATCACTTGACTCGTCTCCATCGACAGGAACCTCCTTCTCAACCTCTTTGCTTGCCCAAAGATTTATAGGGAAGTTGATGAATTCAGAGTATTTCTTCACCAGGTCCTGAATACAAGGTAACCCATGCATTAAGCAATGTAGAGAACCTCAACAGAAGCTTCAGAAGCATAATATTATTTTAGAAACAGAAAGTATGTCCATAGAAACTCTTATTTTCAATTTAATCTGGTAACTTGAACTGGAAAATAATCAAATTTGGAGTAGAGAATATTCAGGATAGATGCTGATGACAAGTACCAAAATGTAAGAATCCAAAAACTTAGTCAACAGAACAACAGGTTGGGCTTTTTTTTCTAACTACAAAAATTTACGGTACCTCCACAGAGACACACAAGCACAAGATTGAATATGCTAGAACAGAAACAGCCCAAATATCACAGACTTTTACTTTTAGCTAGCAATTCATCCATAAGCTTAATCATCTCATTCTCAACCACTGTAATACAAGACTTATGGAATATCAAGTAATTGGTCCTGTAGTTTCTTCTGTTAGACTGCACCCTTTCGATCAAAGGTCCAAATAATAAAATAATCCTAAGGGAGCAGAAAAACTCATAACAAATCAAAAAAAAAGGGGGGGAGAAGAAAAATTCATATAAGAAAACAACCTAGAACTAGCTTCAAAACAATGGGTCACAAACGTTTGCAGCCCTTTTACTGCCCTGGTCTTCGTTATGTTCCTCAATTTTGGAAAGTATTTACTTCTAGTCTGCAATAGAATATAATCTAGTGGATGATGTGCGGGTTCAGTGAAGGAAGTGCTGCATAGTTGGGCTCATAGAAGTGGGAAGAAAGTCTAAGGACATGGAGTGTTGCCCCCTTAGCAATCATGTGGGTTATTTGGAAAGAGAGAAATAGAAAAGCATTTGAAGGAGTGGAACAAGAGTTTATAAAATTGCAAAGTAGTCTTTTGTTTCTAGTTTCTTTTTGGTGTGCTCATGAGGTCCCTAATTGTATATAAGACTGGATCTCGTTTCTTGAGAACCATATTTTAGTGTAGGTTCTCTTTTTTGGTATACAGCTTGTACAAGGGGTTCCCCCAATTGTTAATAAAACTATTTACCTTATACAAAGGTCTAATGGATAATGTGGGACAAAAAGGAATTGATAAATCAATACCAAGGCACAAAAGGTTAAGATTGTTTATTTCCATTTATTTCAGCATTATAATATATTATTACCTACTATGCCAAAATCAATATTAGAATGAAAAACAAAAATTACTCTAAATGACCGGTGAAATATTAAAGTGTTGGCATGCACCAATTCATGATATATGAAAAGAGTCTCCTTGGGAAGTATCTATCAGACACACCTTCAGTTTGTACTCGTCCAAATATTCTCCTGCTTCATCTCTGAGGTGCAATCTAATTTCGGTTCCACGACCAAGAGGTTCATTCCATACATCCTCAGAAATGGCAAATGCCCCATCAGCCTTCGACTCCCAGACATATCTGAATGCAGAAATTTGTTAAATCACTAACAACATTCCCATTACATGAATTGTCATCAATCAACACATTCAAACAAGAACGTACTGTTTGTCATCGTTATGCTTGCTGATGACCTCAACATAGTCAGCTACAAGATAGACCGAGTAAAACCCAACACCAAATTGTCCAATCAGATTAAGGTCTCCACTTGTCTGCATCTTCTCAACAAAGGCTGTTGAGCAAAAACAAATTAGTGAACAGTAAAGAGAACTCCAAGAACACCACAAATCTCATATCCACCAGATAGATTACCTGAAGTTCCAGATTTAGCTATAGTTCCCAAGTTCTTTATTAAATCCTCCTTAGTCATTCCTATACCTCTGTCACGAATGGAAAGAATTTTCTTTTCTTTATCCAGTTTAATCTGCAATAAACAATACAATCATCAGAACAGCTTTTAAAAGAGCAACTTCCTCGTACTAGCAACCAACAGAGTCTACACAAACAACGGACACAAATCACCAACCTGGATCTCAAGCTCAGTGTTATCACCTTCCCCAAGTACTTCCTTGTCAGTAAGTGACAGAAACCTAATCTTGTCCAGCGCCTGAATTTAACAGCATATTAACTTAGAAGAAATCATTTGCAGATAATGTCGAACATCCCCAGAGACTTAAAAGTATGCTTACATCCGATGCATTCGAGATCAGCTCCCTCAAGAAGATGTCCTTGTTACTGTAAAGGGAGTTGATAATAATGTCCATAAGCCGAGAGACCTCAGCTTGGAACTCAAATTTCTCTGCATCAGCTCGGAGAGTTTTCCTTGACATAGACTCCGATTCCCTATAATGATATAGTACTCAGAGCAATGAACATACAAAGAAGCTGAAGGCAATGAATCAGAGCGAAACAAACTAAATGAATCAACGATTCGGAAACCTTTTAACGACATCAGAATCAGTGGATAAACCATGTGGAACAGCACCAAGCTTTTCCTCAACCTTTGGCGGATCTACAGGGGCGTCAGATTCAGCTTCCGCATTTGCTTGTATCCTCCGACCTAGTGAGTGGAAAAATCATGCTTCAGAATAAAGCAGTAATGTCCGTACTCCACTAAGCAATTCAATCAATCAATCAACTAAGTAATTCCTTAAATAATTATGGAAGCAATGTCTCAACGCAACACCGGACTAAAAAAAGCCTCATAAACTCCAAGACTAATAAGGTAAATTTACTGCCCAATGCTCGATACACAGTATTAGTTTATCATCTAATTAAACTATTTCAAAAATAACATTGCAGTCTTACATACATATAACACGAAAATTCCATGAGATCTCAAAATTTACAGGAAGCTGAACATAATACCCTAGTTTACCTTGATCTGGAAGAAGGAAAAGAAGACATAACAGAAACAGGACGGAAGGGATCGTCCACTTCCTCATTTGTATTGGATTTCACTCTCAGACCTCAGCGGCTTTTGAAATTTTGCTTCTTTAAGTTGCGCCATTTCCATTGAGCGACAATATATAGTGAGCTCGTCGCCGTATGTGTCACCTAGGAGATTCATTTTCCTAATTGATCTCCTTTTTGCCAGCGTGGACGATCCAACGGTTAAGATGTGTGATTTTATACGTGGCGTGATTTTATTGGTTCCTGTCGACTCTTGAGACGTGGAGAAAACTTTTGTTCTACAAGTCGACGCGAACGACGACCTGGTTTCTATCTTCTGCGTTGAGGTTCATGAAATAGAATTACAGGGAATTACTTCTCGTAGCAGCTACGTCTGAGAACCACGTGTTCTTCTTTCATTGGTAAGTACAAAAGATGTAAGGTGAGTGGTGACCATACATTATGCAGTGAAGTCAAGTCAATAGTTTTAACCTTCGAGCATTCCTTGTGAAAATATTTTTAACTAGAATGAAGTTCCATGCATAATTGTCTAAAACTATTTAAAGAATGACTTACAAAACAATTATCAAATGTTTGTTACCAACATTAATTGATAACTCGATAAACATGATAACTAACGTGCTATAATAAGTTAAATTACACTAATAAAAAAAATATTTATACAATCAATATTATATAACTTAAATCTTTTTAAATATTCTACTTATCATGATAGTGATCACTTTATCGATTTTTCAAAATTAAAGAGTAGAGTCATTTGTTATGCTTGTTTTGCATGAATTCAATCAAAGATGGAAGAAGATGTAGAAACTGTTTGGCCAAAAAATATATATCTCGGTTCAAATAATTATATATATATATATATATATATATATGAGGATTGATCTTAGCTAATAATAATATCCTTAGATGAAGTTCTTAAAGAAGCGATAAATATTGTGTGGATCTGGTTGGACAGTGGCAGTAATGTACAATAACTGTTCTAGAAATCAGAAGCAATAATATAGCATTCAATAATAATGAATAGCAATAAGTGACATTTAAGTAAATAGAAGGAATGATTCACCCAAGAAAGGATAGAACAAGTGGATATTCTTTCTCACAATGATAAATGATAGACAACCCCTTAAATATTTGAGTTATTCTCGGATCTAGTGGAAAAGTATAGACAAGAATCTTAGTGAAAAGGTGATGTTTGTATCTTAGCAAGTGAGATCTGATTCTCTTTCTCAAGTCAAAGTGTATTTTTTTACAAATGAGTATCACATGTTCCATATCATGCCTCTTTTTCTATTTATATGGAACATATTCCTAAGAAACCTAAATAGTACAAGTGCAGAGAATATCCACTAGAATATCCTCTTTAATTTCCTATCTTGAAAACTAGCCGTTACAGCTCTGTCAACGGTACTCGACCTCGGCCTCGACCCTTGTTGACACCTCGATTACGACTCTCGTTGACTCTTCGACCACAGACTTCGCTGCTCCTTGGGCCATTTCGACAAACGACAACTTGGGAACTCTTCCCTTAGTACTATCTTGGCTTAAATATTCTAAAGTCAGATTTTGACCCATACATTTAGTCCCTCAGCTTATTGAGGCCGGCTTCAAGCGGGTTCGATGAGCGAATCTTGTTCGTTGTGGTCGAAACAATCGAGCGAGTTGTGCAGGTCGTGGTGGTTACAGCGAACTGGCAACGTGGCCCTACGTAGGCTGCTCATTTCAAACGCTTCGATTTTCCCAGGCGATTTGTTGAAGTTATGATATCCACGAGTTAGGATGACGTCATGACGTTATGCATCATTATGACGCATATTCCCAATGTGTTGCTTCATTTCGCATGTGACCTTTGATTGAACCTGCCGTTTCGATTTCGGTGCCCAGTAATGATGAACCGTTTTCGACCTTGGTGCCAAGATCCTTATAAATAAAGGTATTTGGGTGTGATTTTGAAGTTTTAAGTTTTATGTTGTTTCGAAACCCTATATTACTCTTTTGCTCTTTCCTTGCTTTAAACCTCTCCTCTTTGTTCCAGTGATTTGCATTGTTCCCAGTTCTTCATCGTTTGATACTTCTCTTTCTTTTATCAAAACATGTTTAACATGCCTTCTAAGTCTAGTGAGGGAAGTGATGCGATCCTTTTGGCGATGGTGTTTCCCCCTCACGAGGAGAATGTTCCTGCCGTTGTTGAGGATGGAAGGTTCTCGTTGGTAGAGGAGTAATTCCTCGCAACCTTGACACTAGATCTGATTTCTCCAAATTAGCTGATGCTGACTATGGAGCCTTTCAATTAGTGATGACGGTAAAGGAATTGGGAAAGCTTAAGGCTAAGTACGGCCTTCCCAATCACATCGAATTAATCCCGACTGGGTGGGATACGGTGCAGGTCCACCGTCCTGGGTATTGCGCCTTCTATGCTTACCCCTTCCAAGTCGGCTACACTTTCCCTCTCCTTCAGCTTGCGGAGGAATTTTGTTGTTATTACGGCGTTTGCCCAGCTCAGCTCGCGCCGTACATTTATAAGCTTATAAGGATACTTACCAAATTTGCCGAGCTAGCCGAGGTCGAACTGACACTTCGGCACTTGAATCTTCACCACCGAGGAGGCAGGTGCTTGGTGGTGAAAATGGACGACAAAGCCAACCACCAATTCTGGTTCAACTTCTTCTTCATTAGAACCGAGGATGTGGTAGTCAACGTCGACGGTTTTCCTGAAGCTTGGAATTGTGCTCGTAAGTACCTAATTTCCTTGTTTGTAGGTATTTGATTTTTCTACCGTGCTTGGTCGTGGGCTTTGACCTCTTGTCCTTTTCTTGTGCAGCCGAAACCTCACCTCTTCCTTTGGTCGAAGACATTTCTGACTGGGTTGGTCGGCTCCTCCCTCACGTCGTAGGGATCCATGAGTGGTCAGGTTTCTTCAAGAAGTTTGGGCATGCTCTCCTTTCAACTGGTAAGTTCCTTTTATCACTGGTGTCTTAGTTATTTTTGTCTTTTTGTTTACCTTTGTTGATCTTTCCTCTTCCCTGTATTTTTTCTAGCTTCGGTCATGGGATATTCGAAGAGGTCGAAAGCTCTCGCACCCTCGTTCCAAAAGAGGAAAGCTACTACGTCTTCAGCTCCCGCCTTTTCTTCGAGTGTGGCTGCTTCTGTTCGTGCCCTGGTCCCTTCTACGATTGCGGCTGCTTATATTCGTGCCCCGGTCCCTCTAGTGGCTCTGTCCGAATCTATCCCTTCTTTGGTCGTGGAGGCTTCGGCCGCAGAAACCTCGGCTCATCCCTTGTAACGTCTTATCGATGAGGACGAAGAGCATTTGCTTGGTGATGGGGATTTGATGCCTCATAATAGGAGGGTCGTGGACGTCGTAGGGGAGAGGTCGGCAGCCACCAATGTGGGAGACTACGGCTTTGTCCTTCTGGAGACGGCCACAGTGCATATCAGGAAGAGCCCAGAGGCTAGTCCCGAGACCAATTTTTTAGAGGATACGGATGTACGACCTGAGGGGGTTGCGGTCGAAGGTGTGGTGGGTCGTGACAACCATGTTCTTCCAAGACGTGAAGAGGCCTCGTCTTCCGGTGTTGCGGCGGACGTTGATGGTAGGCTAGAATCGCGCATTTTAGTCATAGTTTGCACTCTAATTACTGTACTTTACTTGTATTTGAGCTTGAATATTAGTGTATTACACTTATTATGTGTTTTATGCCTTGTAGAAAGTGATTTCGAGTTAAAAAAATAATCGGGAGCTAAATTGAACAAGTTGGAGCTTTGAAGTCTGAGTAAAAGCCAAGGGATTAAACGGGGATCGCATTCGATTGTCGGGAGTCAAGCCTGGATGTCAAAATGCAAAGAAAAATAGTAACTATGTAAAACCTTCACTGCCACGCCACATGGGGCGGTGCATAGGGGCGCACGATAGAGTAATTTTCCTGCTGCCTGTAAGAACTTCCTCTCTGAACTTCCCCACTAGCGCCCCGCATGGGGTGGCGCAACGCGCGACGCGCCTGTGCAATTTTCTCAGAGTATTTGTCCTGTTTTGACTTGGAAAAGGTAATTTCACCTGGTATAAATACACCAAAAAGACATTTTAAAGGGATTTTTGACCTCGAAATCTTTGGAAGAGCATTGGAGGCTACAAGACACGAGATTTCATCATATTTCCCTCAATTCAATATGTGAGTCTCGATTGTAAAGTTAGATTGATGCTTTCTTATTATTTAATTATAATTGTGATGATTTTCTCCATGATTTGGAGTAGTTTACCTTAGGGTTTGACGGATATGAAGTTTTGATAAATATTTGTGAATTTTAACTCTAGTTCATGCTTGAATTCATTTATGGAGTTTTGAATTGTTACAACTTTATTCATCAGTTTATTTAATCAAAAGAGGAATATCTTTTTATTATTTTATTTGATTTAATTCATTGATTATCTTAAGTAATCGAAAGAGCTTGTTGAATTGTTGATTGAACCAAGTTAGGAGAATATTAGAGAGACGTTTTCCTAAGGACCAACACATTAACGCTGGCTTGCATACTTCACAATGCTTATATTAGTTCACCTCGTAGAGTTAAGATTTAATCGAGAGATGAGTCTTTACTACACGTTTGAACTAATCATCGAGTGAATTCGTGAGAATCATTAGAACATTAGAGTGAATTAAACTAGAGTTAAATCCCAAATAGCTATCTTGCACATATCTTGTCAAAACTCTTATTCCTCACATTTACAGGAACCCAACTCTGCAAATCTCCCAATTCTTTGTTGTCAATTGTCAATTACTTTATTTTAGTAGTTAAACTTAGTTTATAATCATTTAACTCAAGTGTTGATCCTCCTGAATAGTAATTAAACCATAAATTACTTGAATATTATTTAAATTCAATCCCTGTGAAGACGATATTATACTACACTATCTTTGATTAGCGAGCATCAATTTCGTGTTGTATTTTGCGCTCGTCAGACGTACCTCCTTCGACTGATGATAGAAGTAAGGTTATTGATGAGGTGGATGTTGGATCTGATTCCGACATGGATGCAGATGAGCTGAGGATGATCGACGAGGGGCTTACGCAGCTTGAAATGAGGTTGGAGTAGGGTTCGAGGACTATTACTATCTCGATGGAGTGTAATCTTCTCGTGAATACCAAGTAGATTATCATTTCCCTTGTCCCTCTCAGTTCTGAAGTTGAGGGTACGACCCTCAAGGATATGAACGACAATGACCTGTCGAATAATATTGTCGGCCTCTCCCTTCGGGTAAGTACATTTGATGTTAGTTGTTTTTCCTTTGGCTTTGTTCTTTCACAGTCTCTAACTGCTTTTGTTCATTTTGTAGACGATCGTCTTAGAAATTGAGAGTGTTCATAGGGAGAAAAGGCGTAAAGATGTCTATGTGAAGTTGAAGGACCAGTACTTCAGAGTCATTGAAAGTACCGGGAGCTTCGGTGTCACCTTAGTGAGGGCGGCGATGTGCGTCGACTGAGGCAAGACTTGAAGGCCAGGGATGAGGAGCTAGAGTGGATGGTGGGGAAGTGCAGCGTCCTGGAGAGAACGTTGAGGAGAAAAGAGGAAGAGCTTGAGCTCTGCAAGGGGGCCGAAGCCCAGTACAGTGATCTTCAAGCTCAGGTGGTTGTGCTGCGTGCCCATCTTGAGGAGTGTCAATTCAGGGCGGAGGCTCTAAGTGGCAAGGTCGCTGAGAAGGCAGAGGATTTAGAGAAGGTGGAGTCCACTTGGTCGGAGGCTTTGAGGAAGGCGAAGTCTCTTAAGGTGGTGATCCGGACTCTCCGTTCTGAGCGAGAAAATGACTTTGAAACGGCAAAGCTTAAAGAAGAGCGGCTCGATGAGAGGATTGAAGAGTTGGAGAAAGAGACTTCTGGCCTCTACGATCGAGTTGTTACTCTTGAGGCTGAGAAGGCCCGATTACTAGCGCAACCGTCCTCTTCCCGTACTTCAAATTTTCCTAATGTTCCTCGGGAGTTGTATGAGGAGTGGATTCATGTCGAGGTCTTTCGAGATTTGCATGCGGCGGGATCCGTTTCTGAGGCTGCCCTTGAAGATGTTCGTGTTAAAACTCGTGGAGCTCGAGTCACTTGTGTGTATGATCCTGCTATGCTTGAGGCCGGTGAGGACGAGGGGGATAAGGGTGTAGACCGGCTCAAGGATAATGCCTGGTATGACGTTGCATATCCTGAGGGCGAAGGTGGCGATATCGAGGGTATTAATTATCTAGTCGGCAAGGATGTTGAAGGCCGTGATGGTGGTGGCCAGTAGTCTTATCTTTTGGTTTATTGTATCTTTTTTAAATTTTAAGTATGTGAAATATCAAAGTTGTTCCTTGCATCTTCTTCCCCTCATGTGGTTTATTTTCTGTACTTGTGTATATTTTTATTTCTTTGTTGGGATATGGCCGATGGCTGATAGGTGTTTGTTCGAGCGAGGTCGAACATAACCTTTCGTTATATCGCAGTCGAGGGCCGGTAGGTGTTTGTTCGAGTGGGTTCGAACATAACCTTTCATTAAATTGCGACTGAGGGCCGATAAGTGTTTGTTCGAGCAGGGTCGAACATAACCTTTTATTAAATCGCGACCGAGGGCCAATGGGTGTTTGTTCGAGTGGGGTCGAACATAACCTTTCATTAGATCATGGCCGAGGGCCGGTAGGTATTTGTTCGAGCGGGGTCGAACATAACCTTTTATTAAATCGCGACCGAAGGCCGGTGGGTGTTTGTTCGATCGTAATCGAACATAACCTTAATATGAAAAAGGTATGCTGGTAAGCGTAAAGTTTATTGCTTTGACATTGTTGCTTTGGTTACATACTTGGAGAAATTTACAAATTTTTGGGTATTGGCTGGCGTTCCAGTCCCAGTCCCAGTCTATCTAGTCCCTTCATTGGTCGATCTGGAGAGTATTGAGAGGTCGGGCAATGAAATAGTAACCACAGCATTACCTTCGCGTACTTTGACTCAAAGCGTTCCCTTCGCCGCCTCGTTAAAAACCTCCTTGAGAAAACCCAAATTAGACAAAACTCAAGTGAGGGAAAAAAGTGTACGGCTTGGGGGACGCTTTTTCTCTCAGAAGTTGAAGTATTTGAGGTGGCTGATATTCCAATTATTTGGTAGTAGCTTTCCTTCCGTTGTCTCTAATTGGAATGAACCCTTGTTTGCTTCGTCTATAATTTTATACAGACCATCCCAATTTCTTCCCAACTTGCCCTCCCTGGGATCTTTGCTCGCTTGAGGTTTAGATTTCAGTAAGTAGTCCCCGACTTTGAGTGGCCTAACCTTTGCTTTCTTGTTGTAATAGTGTTCTGCTTGTTGTTTTTGGGCGACCATTCTTATGTAGGCCACATCTCTTCGTCGAGTTCCTGCCTTCTACTCCTGTTATTAATCGTGTCGCTCTCATGGGAGTACCTTAGGTTGGGTTCTCCGACCTCGACTGGTATTACTGCCTCGGTCCCGTAGACCAGAGCCTGGACGCACTAGGAAGTCCATTCGAGGCCATTGTCTTTCTTGAGTACGCCAAAGAATTTATGGAACCTATTTGACGACCGGGAGATGAACCTTGATAGGGCGGCGATGCAACCAGTCAACCTTTGGACTTGTTTTTTGGTAGTCAAGAGTTCTGGTATCCTTTCAATAGCTTTGATTTGGTCTGGGTTGACCTCGATCCCTCTCTGCGATGCCAGAAAATCCAAGAACTCTCCTGAGGCTACACCAAACATGCATTTCTCCAGGTTCAGCTTCATTCCGTACCGTCTGAGTATGTCGAAAGTTTCTTTCAAATGATCGATGTGATCTTCTACCCTTTTGGACTTGACCAACATGTCGTCTATATATACCTCTATTGTTTTTCTGAGCTGATCTTTGAACATCTTTGTTACCAAACTTTGATAAGTAGCCCATGTGCTTTTTAGTTCAAAAGGCATGACCCTGTAGCAATACGTTCCTTGGTGCGTGATGAACGCGGTCTTTTCTTGATCTTCTTCTTCAATGAGTATCTGATTATAGCCCGAATAAGCGTCCAAGAAACTTAGTAGCTTATGCCCGGTCGTTGCATTGATGAGTTGGTCGATATGAGGTAATGGGAATGAATCCTTCGGACATGATTTGTTCAAATCTGTGAAACCCACGCACATTCGCCATTTTCCATTTTTCTTTTTGACCATCACTACGTTGGCGACCCACTTGGGGTACTTCGACTCCCTCATGGAACCATTTTCTAACAATTTTTCCACCTTCTCGCGGACTGCATCATTGATAACGAGGTTGAATTTACGCCTGAAATGTCTCACTAGGGGTGAAATGGGTTGACATTTAATTTGTGCCTGGCGATTTCCTTTGGGATACCCGACACATCTGCATGACTGAAAGCAAACAAATATGTGTTAGCTGTTAAGAATTGACGGAATTTACCTGGTTTCGAAGTTTGCATCCGATATAGGCCTTCTTGCTATGATCGTTGAGGTCCAATTGAATAGGCTCGAGGTCTTCTATGGTTGATCCTGCGGCCTCGACCATGTCGGGATCCTTGATGACGTCCTATATCTCATCTTGCTCCGACCTCGACCCTGTTGATTGTTATGCCTCTTTTTCTTTGTCTTTTATCTGTTGGGTAGTCATGTTGTCTAAGGCAATGCGGTAGCATTCCCGGGATGTGCGTTGTTCCCCACGTATGTTGAATATCCCCCATGGTGTTGGGAATTTAATCACTTGGTATAGGCTAGAGGGGACGACTCTCATGGGATGTATCCATGGTCGACCCACTATAGCACTGTACGTGGTGGCCTGGTCCATGATGTGGAATGTTGTCTTTAAAGTTACGCTGTCGGCCAAGATGAGGAGTGTAATTTCCCCGGATGTTCGCTCAACTGCATTATTAAAACCGATTAGTGTGATGCAGCGCGACACTATCTTATCCTCGAGCCTCATTTGGGTAAAGACTCGGGTATGGATAATGCATGCACCGCTTCCATCATCCACCATGATGTGTTTGATATTGGTATATGAAATGCGTAAAGTGATAACAATGGCATCATTATGAGGGAAAGTCAAACAGTCGGCATCTGACTCGTCGAAGATGATACTCTCTTCGAGTCCGCCATACCGTTCGCGGGTGATCGACTGCTTGAGTTTGTGAGTGGTGGTGAACTTCACGTCAATGACAGAGGCATCGTCGCCGCCACCGTTGATGGTACGAGCTGGGGATCGCGGCTTTGGCGGGCCATGATGTTCACGTCCTCTGGCGAAGTTGGTCCTCCCTTTGTCACTTAATCGTTCTTTGAGGTGCCCTTGTCGTAACATGTTTACGACTTCCTGTCTGGGGGCGATGCAATCTTTTGTTTTGTGCCCGCGTTCCTGGTGGAACTCATAGAGGGCGTCGGACTTTCTGGTGTTCGGGTCTGATCTCATCTTTGGCGACCACTTCACTTATGTTCCGAGTTTCTCTAGGGCGTAGAATATTTTTGTAGGCGATACACAAAAATTGTGAGCAGATAATAAAGGAGGCATATCTCTTTCGTTCTGATGGGTCCATGTCCTTGGTCTGGATGGGCCTTCTTCATAATGAAGTGAGCGTGCGACGGCCGCCCTGACATATGGTTGGTGTCGTTCCCTGTTAGGTCGTGGAATCAGGTGATCTCTTCTGGTACTGTCTCTTCGTTCTTTTTTGGATTCGGCCTGTACCGAGGTTAGCCGGTGGGTTGGTCCGTTGAGATCGTCCTCGTTTGCTCGAACCTCGGCAAAATAAGCATTGTGGATTTCATCCCAAGTGGTTGGAGAATATTTCACCAATCGACTCAACAATTTTCCTCTCGATTCAACCCGTTCTGAAAAGTTGCGACCGCCATCCCTTCGTATACGTTTGGCAGAGTCATCCTTACTCTGTTGAACCGGGCGAGGAAGTACCTTAGTCTCTCTCCCAGGGACTGATTAATAACAAATATGTCATTCACTCTCGCCTCGGCCTTCTTGGCTCCGGCATGGGCGATTACGAACTTGTCGGCCTTTTTTTCAAAAGTTTCTATGGAGCGTGCTGGTAGCTGTGAATACCATGTTAATGCCCCTCCTGTGAGAGTTTTGCCAAACTTCTTCAGCAAAATGGAGTACTCTTGTTCCTTGGCGAGATTGTTGTCTTTCATGGCGGTGACGTAGTGACTCACATGATCTTCAGGGTTGGTCGTGGCATTGTAAATCCTGAGGTAGGGCGGCATTCTGAAGGTTTTTGGTATGGCATGCGGGGTTGCATCATCACTATACGGCTGCTCGACAAACCGACCGGCGTACCTTTTCGACAGCAGCTTAGGAGCACCCGGTATCTTGTCAACCCATTCTTGGTGTTCTTTTATTTATTTTAGGAGCGCCTTGTCACCTGCACTATCAACGACATTGTGAGTTATACCTATCGTTGGAGGGAGGGGTTGGTTGCACTGCTCGTCTGTTTGTTGTATCGTGCAAGTCCTTGCGGTTTCTGAGTCATGCCTGGAGCGAGTTTGTTGAAGATGCTTGTTAGCGTGTCGGTTAGCCACGCCTCGAGGAGTTTTTCACAGTTGGGGGCATCCCTTCCTCTATAGACGTGAAGGCCCCTTTACCACGGGGTTTCGTTATGCTGCAGTGTGGGGGTGGTGATCCTTCTCGCCTAGGGGACGCACTGGGCATCGTGTCCTCACCTGCCGTTTCACGACTTTCATTGATGACATTCATGAGATTGGTTGGGAAGTCACTTCTCGCCCTTTCTCCTTGGTTACCTGCCATGTAAGGTATTGTATATACAAAAAAAGGAGATCTTGGATTTTTTGACGTTAGTGACCTGTATTAGTTGTAGATCTAGAGGAAACTAAAAATTTAACTAAGAAATCCCTACAGATGGCTCCAAATTGTTTGACCAAAAAATATATATCTTGGTTCAAATAATTAAATGGGGATATTAAGAACTCCATCTAAGGATATTATTGTGAGCTAAGATTAATCCTCATTTATATATATTGATAAATATTGCTTGGATCTAGTCGGACAGTAGCAGTAATATACAATAAATGTTCTAGAAATCAGAAGCAATAATATAGCATTCAATAATAATGAATAGCAATAAATGACATTTAAGTAAATTGAAGAAATGATTCACCCAAGAAAGGATGGAATAAGGGGATGTTCTTTCTGACAATGATGAATGATAGACAATCCCTTGAATATTTGAGTTATTCTCATATCTAGTGGAAAAGTATAGATAAGAATCTTAGTGAAAAGGTGATGTTTGTATCTTAGCAAGTGAGATCTGATTCTCTTTCTCAAGTCAAAGTGTGTATTTTTACAAATGAGTATCACATGTCCCTTATCATTGTCTCTTTTTCTATTTATATAGGACATATTCCTAAGAAACTCTAATAGTACAAGTGCAGAGAATATCCACTAGAATATTCTCTTTAATTTTCTATCTTGAAAACTAGTCGTTACAGCTCTATCAACGGTATTCGACCTCGGCCTTGAGCCTTGTTGACACCTCAACTACGGTTCTCGTTGATTCTTCCACCACAGGATTCACTGCTTCTTGGGCCATTTCGACAAACGACGACTTGGGAACCCTTCCCTTAGTACTATCTTGGCTCAGATATTCTAAAGTCAGATTTTGACCTATACAGAATCACGTATCGAAACTCTAACCTGATAATCTAGAATATTAATAGAACGTGATCAATACAAGAGACATTCTTCTCAATTTCTATGGAGTAAATGAGAGATTACAATCATGTAAGTGCTCTGTGATAGCAATAACCTAGACGAGAAGCGATAAACTAGTTTATCTATTGTTGTTTCACTTCTAACAACTTTTGGTTCTGTTAAGGCATTAATTACGATTCATTTTGCTAAGCTCATGAAGCTCCTGTACAAAAGAGTCATTAATCATCAGTCATTAATTTGTCTTAAAAATCGATAATCAAACAGTTGACGATCGATAACCGATTAACGAATATCCGATAAATTAGTTTGATTATCGGTTTAACATATTTATAAACTGATAACCGATTTACTAACCGATAACGTTCAAAACTGAATCGAACTGAACCGACTTATACCCACCCCTAATGAATAGTGCTTACCACTTCATCAACCCTCTCTTGTCAAGAAGTGTTATATAAAGATGCATCTTTTCCATATCTGGTACATTTGTAAAAAAAAAAAAAAGTTTGTTTTATTCATTTTAAGTGTAGAATACAATCAAGTCATTTAAATTTTTTTTATATGTAACTGTATATATGAATATACTAATAAATTCCCTATTTCATTGTTGATCTTGCTGAAATTTCTTTATGTTTTTCACTATTATCGTCCCTCATAGGGACAAAATGAGTAAGGTGCTATACAACAAGGTACGTCTGGATTGACTATTTCCAAAGTTAACCCCTCTTGCAGACTTAGAAAAATCTCATAGTAACCTATATTCATGCAAAAAAAAGATTTCTCCTTGATATTGCATTGCCCTATTGCGAATCATCTTGCATCGCATAAGGTTAAACATACATCAACTTTGGTCGGACACTTTGAGATAAAATCAATGACGATTACGAGGGATTCAAAAACACATACTAGTACACTATTAGCCCATTTGGCCAAGATGCAAACATATGCCGGTGTAGGGGTGGATTGTGATTATTCCCCTTATTTGGGATGAGACTGAAATATTTATGTGATTGTGGTTATTCCCTTAATTAGGATGAGGTTGATATTAGTTGTGAATTGGAAAAGCCCCGATCCCCTATTTATTGCTCCCTCTATCTCATTTTGTGGTTACTTGAGTTGCCGGGGTGCTTGGTATCGGCATTTTATTTTGAAAAATACTTTAAAGTACTTTTAGTTAGAAACAGTTTGTGTTTGGCTAAATAATTTGAAAAGTACTTTTGAGCAGCAATTAGTGTTTGGCCAAGTTTTAAAAAACTGATTCTAAGTGTATTTTTCTCAAAAGTACTTTTCAAAAAATTGCTTTTGAAGAAAAACTACACTTTTCTGCTTCTCAGCATTTTTTTTTCCTTTCAAAAGCTTGGCCAAACACCTTAATTTTAGAAAAAAAATATTTTTGACCAAAAAAAAAAACTTTTGCCTCAAAAGATGCTTGGCCAAACATGCTATATGAAACTTTCAGTAGACCTACAATACTTTTGATTTTAGGTAGCATTCAAAGCTTAAAACCAACAAAGAGCTCCTCCGTAGACTAGGCTTGAAATTAGATGGTGCATCTTGAGATTGGTGTACTTGGCAAGGGCATCTATAAGGATAGCAGCTGGAGGTAAAAAGGAAAAAAAGAGGATCGCAGATTACATTATGTTGCAGAAAACTCAGCAACGTTCTCATACAAAAATCTGTGAAATTGAAAGACAGACAAAATCCTGATAACTTGTAAATTAACCTAGGATAAAAAATCTGAAACCTAATTATCCACTTGCACTCCGATTATAGCATGTGACTGCTACGTAGTTTTCTCTAGAGAAAGGACATTCTTCTGGACTAATCTATAATTCGTCCTTGGCATCATAATCATCTTTGGCAGCAGCTTCTTTGTCATCAGTTTCAGCTTCAGGTTCCTCAATATCCTCTTCTTCCTCAACTGTTGCATCAGGGCTGACATTTAAACTGCTCTTAACTGAGCTGTAGATGCGGGAGGCAAAATCCTTTGGGTCATTGAGCAGGAAACCACTCTCCAGTAATGCTGTCTGGTACATTAACTGAGCCGTTTGCTTCACGCTCTCATCCTGTGAACCAAGTTAATGAAATTAGTAACAGTTAGCCATTTCTATAACATTTATCGTTTGATCACGTGTAGAGATAAAATCAAGTGTACCTCAGGGTCCTTGATTACTCTCTCCCGAAGCTCCTTGATAATTGGGTGCCTAGGGTTGATCTCAAGCACCCTTTTCCCCCGCATATACGCCTGCTTGTTTGCATCTGACAGAGTTTGTGACTGCATGATTCTTTCCATATTGGCACTCCAACCATATTTCGATGTCACAACTACACAAGGGGTGTCGGCCAAACGGTTGCTAATCTTGACATCGTCTACATTGTCACTAGCAAGAGCACCCTTCCACCATTTGGTTAGCTCCTTAAATGACTCCTTGAGCTCTTTGGCTTTTGAATCCTTGCCCAGTTTCAGGCCCTCTTTGGACACATTTTGGAACTTATTGTCTTCATAGTCCATAAGGTACTGCATCAGGTATTCATCTACGGGGTCCGTGAAGAAAATCACCTAAACAATGAAACATGGCAAACATAGCAAATGAATCTTTAGAGAAGACATGACAAATGCATTCATAAGAGAATTCAAATATCAAAGACAAGGAACATAGTCAAACCCACAATGCAAGAAACGATAGACTAATACTTTTTGTCAAAATAAAAAAACCACTAGTTATTTTGTTATGCAGCATTCCAATCTTCCCTTTCTATCTAAGAAAGACTCATACCTCATAATTTTTCTTTGTTAGCCTCTCAAGGAATGGTGATTTCTCCAACTGCTCTTTGCTAGCTCCAGTTATATAGAAGATATCCTTCTGTCCTCCCTTCATCCTTGAGATGTACTGGTCTAGGGAAGTTAGTTTACCATCTGATTTTGAGCTGTAAACGAGAAAAATATTAAGACGACAAGGGATCAGTCACCCTGATTTGACTTAACAATCTCATCAAAGAATTACTCTTAAGACACAATGCATACGTCTCAAATCGAAGGAGCTTAGCCAAGCGATTTCTGTTAGTTGCATCTTCTATGATACCAAGTTTTATTGACTTTCCAAATTCATTCCAAAACTTTGCGTATTGACCTTTCTTCTCATTGTCTGCACCGGATTCTTCAACATCTGTAACGTCATGAGAAACTCAGAAATGAGAAAATGAGAAATTGAATCTCTAAGGCAATGGATAGTTCAGATATAAACTAACCTTTCTTATCCTTGTCGTTAGATTCATCAGGATCCTCATCAGCAATCTTGCGTATCATGTCAAGGGCCTTGCGGATGAGTTTCTTCTTAATTGTCTTCAAGCTGCTGTGCTGCTGAAGCATTTCTCTTGAGACATTGAGGGGTAAGGTGTCAGAATCAACAAGACCCTAGCATAAATGTCAAACAAAATGGGGTTAGAAACTCTTGGCCCATACGTAATATAAACAGTGAAGTTCTAGAGTAACAGGAACTACCATCAGGAAACTCAAGTACTTGGGCAACAATTCGTCAAATTCATCTGAGATAAAGACCCGTCTGACATATAACTTCAAGTTGGATTTCTTGGAGTTGTAGTAGCTTTCATATAAATCATGAGGAGCCTTAGGAGGCACAAATAGTACAGCCTTGAACTCAACATCACCTTCAGCATTAAAGTGACTCCAAGCAAGGGGTTTCTCATCACTGAAGTCCTGGCAAAATAATACCAGAATTTAGCAAATGGTAAGACAGTGCCCGAAAGTATGTAAGTAGCAATTTACCTTCGCAAGTGAGTGATAGAATTTCGTATACTCTTCCTCTGTCACCTCCTTTGGATTCCGAAGCCATATAGCTTTCACATCATTCAAAAGCTCCCACTCATAAGTGGTTTCCTTCACTTTCTTAGTTTTAGGCTTTTTCTCATCTTCTGCCTTCTCAGAATCATCTTCATCTCCTTCTTTTTCTTCAGAAGGGCTGGTTTCAGCTGTTCACAACATTGAAAGACTATGAGGCCGCATAAGATTAAACGAAAAGGTAAACTTTAATTCCTCTAGCTAGCTCCCCCCCTCCCC
>AWOL01S0007727.1:64627-77251 GCA_000715115.1 Nicotiana otophora
TCCGAGCAGGGGACATTAATTAAAATACATTACTACAAGTTCTGACTTCATTAACACCAGAATAAACTTGGCAAGTCAGGTAGGAAGAATCATACATACATGTTTCCTCTTCATCACTTGACTCGTCTTCATCGGCAGGAACCTCCTTCTCAACCTCTTTGCTGGCCCAAAGATATATAGGGAAGTTGATGAATTCAGAGTATTTCTTCACCAGGTCCTGGATTCAAGGTAACCCATGCATTAAGTGAAGTAGAAAACCTCAACAGAAGCTTCAGAAACATAAAATTATTTCAGAAACAGAAACAGAAAACATGTTCATAGGAACTCTTATTTTCAATTTAATCTGGTAATTTGAACTGGAAAATAATCAGAATTTGGAACAGGATATTTCAGGATAGATGCTGATTATAAGTACCCAGATTAAGAATCCAAAATCTTAGTCAACAGAATCAGAGGTCACGTTTCTTTTGTCTAACTCCAAAACTTCATGGTACCTCCACACAGACACACAAGCACAAGGTTGGATATGCAAAACAGACACAGCCCAAATATCACGGACTTTTACTTTTAGCTAACAATTCATCCATAAGCTTAATTCTCCCAACCATTGTAATCCAAGACTTATAGAATATAAAGTAGTTGGTCCTTTATTTCTTCAGTAGACTGCACACTTTCAATCAAACGTCCAAATGATCAAATAATCCTAACTAAAGGAGCAGAAAAACTGATATAAGAAAATAACTAGAATTAGGTTCTAAGTGATGGATCTCAAAGTTTTGCAGCCCTTTACTGCCCCGGTATTTTTTCTTGCCTTGGAAAGTATTTTTTCTTATCTGCTTTAGAAATATAATCTAATAGATAATATGGGACAGAAAAGAATTGATAAATCCCAAGTCACATAAGGTTAAGATTGTTTATTTCCATCAATTTCAGCATTAAAGTTTATTATGACCTACTGTGCAAAAACCACTGTCAGAATGGGGAAAAAAAATTACTCTAAATGACTGGTTAACTCTTAACAGTTTTGGCATGCACCAACTCATGATATATGAAAACAGTCTCCTCGGGATGTATCGGTCACACACACCTTTAGTTTGTACTCATCCAAATATTCTCCTGCTTCATCTCTAAGGTGCAATCTAATTTCAGTTCCACGACCAAGAGGTTCATTCCATACATCTTCAGAAATGGCAAATGCCCCATCAGCCTTTGACTCCCATACATATCTGAATGCAGAAATTTGTTAAATCACTAATAACATTCCCATTACATCAATAATCATTAATCAACAAATTCACATGAGAACATACTGTTTGTCATCGTTATGCTTGCTGATGACCTCAACATAGTCAGCTACAAGATAGACCGAGTAAAACCCAACACCAAATTGTCCAATCAGATTAAGGTCTCCACTTGTCTGCATCTTCTCAACAAAGGCTGTTGAGCAAAAACAAGTTAGTGAACAGTAAAGAGAACTCCACGAACACTGCCAATCTTATATCTACCAGATAGATTACCTGAAGTTCCAGATTTAGCTATAGTTCCCAAGTTCTTTATTAAATCCTCCTTAGTCATTCCTATACCTCTGTCACGAATGGAAAGAATTTTCTTTTCTTTATCCAGTTTAATCTGCAATAAACAATACAATCATCAGAACAGCTTTTAAAAGAGCAACTTCCTCACACTAGCAACCAACAGAGTCTACACAAACAACGGACACAAATCACCGACCTGGATCTCAAGCTTAGCGTTATCACCTTCCCCAAGTACCTCCTTGTCAGTAAGTGACAAGAACCTAATTTTGTCCAGCGCCTGAATGAAATAGCATATTAACTTAGAATAAAACATTCACATATCATGTCGAAGATCACCAAAAAAACTTAGAACGTGCTTACGTCTGATGCGTTCGAGATCAGCTCCCTCAAGAAGATGTCCTTGTTACTGTAAAGGGAGTTGATAATGATGTCCATAAGCCGGGAGACCTCAGCCTGGAACTCAAATTTCTCTGCATCAGCTCGCAGAGTTTTCCTTGACATAGACTCCGATTCCCTGGATCACATAATGATATAGTGCTGAGTACAATGAACATAAAAAGAAGTTGAAGGCACGAAATCAGGGCGAAACAAACGAAATGAATCAACAATTTGGAAACCTTTTAACAACATCAGAATCGGTGGATAAACCGTGTGGAATAGCACCAAATTTTTCCTCAACCTTTGGCGGATCAACAGGGACGTCAGATTCAGCTTCCGCATTTGCTTGTATCCTCCGACCTATTGAGTAAATAAATCAGGCTTCCGAATAAAGCAGTAATATCCATGTTCCACTAAACAATTCAATTAAACAATCATTCAACTACGTAATTCCTTAAGCAATCATGTCATCAAAATTTCAAGGCAGCTCCAGACCAAAAATGCCTCACAAAATTCAACCCCGAGGTAACTTTATTATCTAACTATTTAAAAACATTTTACAGTCTTAAACACACAATTAAAATAGAATTCCATAAGATCTCAAGACAAATGCTGATTCGAACACTATAAAGTATTGTAAGTGGCGAAGTGACCTTACTGCCATCATTCATTCACGTCAAGCCATTTATTATTCCGATTTGTTAAAACATATATGGGCAATAGAGCTAGATCTCTGTTTAGTATAATGGAAATGAAAATTTCAGTAAGCTAAAGATAAACCCTAAGTTACCTTGATCTGGAAGAAGGAACAAAAGGCATAACAGAAACAGGACGGAAGGGATCGTCCACTTCCTCATTTGTATTCAGTCGATGGATTTCACTCTCTCAATTCAGTAACCAAAGAAAAATATTTTGAAATTTTGGATTCCGAATCGCACTATTTTTAGTGAGTGACTAATATAGTGAGCTTGTCGCCGTATGTGTCACGAGTTCGATACTGATTGATCGGTTTCGCCAGCGTGGATGATCTGACGGTTATAGTGAGTTCTATTACACGTGGCTTACTTTTATTGGTTTATCTCGCCTCATGAGACGTGGAGAACACCTTTGTTCTGGAAGACTCTATAGGTCAACGCGAAGGAAGACCTGGTCTCTATCTGGTGCGATGAGGTCCATAGAATAGATCTTAGTTAGATAGCCAATAAGGAATTATTTACCGTAGGACCTACGTCTGATAGCCACGTGGTTTCTTTCATTGGCAAGTGTGAATGGTGTAAGGTCAATAGTCAAGAGAATGAAGTCATGATTCATGAACTAACGCCAATTGTTTTCGATTAGGATAATGGCAAAATATATTCTTTTACTCCCGGATATTGTCTATATTTGACCTCTGTTATATTATCCGGTCAAATATACCCCAATTGTTATACTATCCGGCCAAATTTAACTTTATCATCATCAAACTTTTAAAAATTACCACTTGATCTGTTAGGTAATCCAAAATCTCTTAATTTCATTTTATTTAAATCATTTGTTATTCTTCTTGCTTCACTATTTTCAGAAATTACTATTGATGTGAATGATAAATATACTAGACTATACAAATTATTCATGGATATTTTTAATTGCCATTGCACCCACTTTTCTTCTTGTGATAATGGGTTTGTAATTGGTTTAAAATTTTATTTATTTTTCAATCATATATACACCGTAGAATTCAATGGGTCTATTTATTGTGTATTATATACTCCGGGATAGGGGTAAGGTCTGCGTATACTCTATCCTTCCTAGACCCCACTTGTGAGATTTTACTGGTTTGTTGTTGTATATGCAGTGATCATCATGTATATACATGTATATTCAAATATATTTTGTTATTGTCTGGTTAGTATATGGTTTGATCGACTAACTTAAGAGTGCACAATGCGTAAGCATTTAATTAAAATAGTTGAATTCGACAATGTAAATTCTCCAAGAAACTTCAACTTCTATCACTAATAATTGCAAAGCCTCCATACCTTTGGTGCAACGAGATCATTAAAGTTGAGGTGTTGTAAATACTTTTGAAATTTAGACAAGTTACATAATTTAAATTCTTCAATTTACTATACTTTGTTTACTAACCGTTGTATTATTTTAATAGTTCTTTCTCTTAATTTTTTTCAATTAAGAAAGCAGGTAAATGCCAACTATTTCAAAAATAGTGAATCAAGAAAAAGAATAAGTGACTTAATTAAAATGAATTGGGAGATTCTGGGTCACCTGACAGACTGGGGATAATTTTTAAAAGTTTGCTGATGGTAGGGGTAAATTTGGCCGGATAGTATATCGGTAAGGATAAATTTGGCCGAATAGTATAACAAAAGTTAGGTATAGACAATATTCGAAAGTAGAGGGGTAAATTTGGATGGTAATAGATTAAAATACAATGGATTGTGAAATTTTTATACAATGTCATTGTATATAACTTAAGATATTCTACTTATCATAATCTGCCTATTAATTTTGCAAAATTATACAGAAAAGTTGATCAAGTCATTTATTATTATTCTTTTGCATGGAAATTCAATCAAAGATGGAAGAAGATGTAGAAGTAACCACTAATGTTTGTGTTAGGATATACTATATACATCACACCTCTTGAAGGCGCGGCCCTTCAACGGACTGTCTATTGGAAGTACGATCCTTCCCCGGACTATACGTGAATGTGAGATGCTTTGTGCTCCAAGCTATCTTATTTACAGAAGAAGATGTAGAATCACGTAGCGTACTTGTGACCTGGTAATCTTGGTTGAATGATGATCGAGAATATTAATAAAACAGGATAAAGACGAGACATTCTTCTAAATTTCTATGGTGTAAATGAGAGATTACAGTTACATGTAAGTTTTCTGTGGTAGCAATAACCTATGAAACTTGACGAGAATAACAAGTTAAAACAACATTTGGAAACAATGAAACCTAGCATCTACTCTTCTTTGGCCAAGTCATCTCAAGAAGCATATTACATTCAGAAATCATGTCTTTATTCAGCTATATTATGCCCCTCCCCACAAAAACAATAAGGATCTCCTCCTACCTTGAATTTACCTATTGCTATAAAGACACTGATCCCATCAGAGAAAAACAAGATACATAAAGTTTACTTCCACGACGGTGGATGAAGTTTAAAAGGGTAAGGCTCCCAACCACCATCCGGTTCTTTGCGTTTCTCACCAGCAAGTGAACTGGTTGAGGGTTGTGAGCTGGTCCTTAAGTGTTCATCCATCGACCTGGCCTGTCCTTGCGTGAAAAACTGCCTCAGACCTCCGAGGTCTCTATTTCCTCCCTCAAGTATCAAGCCAGTATTGAGATCCAGACCACTCCGTGGTGGACCGACCCCATTTGAAACAGGTGTACCAGCCATGCTTATAAGGAATGGTTGTTGAGCGAATGACGGTGGTATTGCTGAAGCAGAGCCAACAAGTTGAGGGACCATAGGCGCACCTCGGGAATCTACCATGTAAGGAATAGGGCCACCGGGTCCATACATTGCTGAGGAGAACGGGATGGGAGGACCTGGTGCAATTCCATTGTAACCAAATGCAGGAGAAGGGGTATATAGAAATGGAGGTCCCATTCCCAAGACACCTCCACTTCTTGCAACACTAAGATCAACTGTATTTTCTGCTGTCCTGCCATTTGGGAACGGAAAGAATTGAGGAACATCTTCACGCTTGACCTCTACCTTCATGCCCATAATGGATACTACAGGATTACCCGATTTTATCCCTCCGAATGCACTAATATTTTGAGATGGTTTCTTGAAGTAGGATAGATCTGAAGAATTGTTGAGAAACGACGGTTGGTCATTTAGATCAAAGTTCCGCGATGAAAGATGCTTGGACGATGATGATGACGATGGAGATTGACTCCAATGGCCATTCCTATCTGAGAAGAGCCTTCCCTCCATCCGCCAATCTGATGGTGCCTCACCCTCCTCACTTGCACAGTTGAGATCCAATTCCACTCTTTCTGATTTTTTGGGGCTAGCTTCAACAGAAGATTCCCCTGAAGGAAGCGCAGATGGTAATGGAACCTGTTTGACAGTGAAAAGTTCTGCTGATTTGTCATTTCCACCTTCAGCTACGTTAAGATCGATATCAAGCCAACCTTGCTGTTGCTTTTTGCTGCTACCATTCCCACCAGAGGAAACAGCCTTGGCACTTTCAGGAACCCGGCGAGGTGATGCTGGCCGAAATGCACTGGTTGAAGCGGATCCTTTCCATCCAAGAGCCCCTTCAAATTCCAATGGAGCAACAGGCATCCCAGGGGCAGCTGTTGCCTTCGAAGCAGAAACAACAGAGATGCAGGTAGATATGGGATCTTCAAGGTGATCTATATCGTCTGAGCAAACCTCAAGATTCAGATCAAAATCACACAGGCCCTTCTCAGCATTGGCGTCAAGATCAGTACCCTGAGAGGATTCCAGCTTTACTTTTTCATTTTTAGGTCCAGTTTCTGAGTTAGTAATTGAAGCCTCAGTCGAAAGTGTCATTCCTCTTGGTACTTGCTTCTTAGAGCTCTCAACCTTTTGGCATTGTGTAGCACTCATAGAATCAGGGCTATCAGGCTCATGAATTTTACTCTCCTGTATTTCCTCAGAACTGCAACTCTGAACTTCTCTCTCCACCTCTATGGCAACTTGTCGAGCAACTTCCAGAGGATCTATAATGCCATAATCGAATTCAATATCACATTTCTTGCCAATCACACCACTGTCTTTACTGACTGTTTGTGGTTCTCCAAATTCAGAGTCACTTTCCGAATCATCTGCACTTTCATCACTGACCTGCTTGTCATCCCCATTAATGAGATCTACCTTTGACAAAATAGTTCCTAAATCTTTGGGACATTCCAGACTATGATCGCTGGAGGAGTTGTGCAATCTGTCGATGTTGTATTTTCTGTCTTTAGCACCAAGCACCATGGGACTTCTGCTATGATTTGTAGGTCTGCTGCTATCATCCATCAATGTCTTTCCCTCGGAAATCACCACTGATGCATCATCAGAAGGGGATTTTCCTCTGTAATTAACTTCATCCTTGATATCAGTTTGTCTTTGTAAATCTGAACCATTGCCAGCATCTGAAGTTTCTCCTGCATCAGTACCTGAAGAACTAGTTTTCTCCTCCAATGGTTTCGACGACGCTGAGTCCAACTTCTCAGAACTTCTTCCTTCTTGAGTGTGGTTTGCACAATTAACAGACTCCGAAACAGGAACCCCTGTCTGCCTATCAAGAGCACCATGAGCTAAACTTGCAGAACTGCACGTATCAATTGCACTGATCGCCTCTGCATGATATGTTGAGGATTCTACCTTCTGATCTTCACCAACAGGCTTTAATAGAGGAGACTGTTGATGCCCATCCTTCACGGTTGAATGCTCCAAATTTTGGTCAGATGTCTTGGTATCGTCAACCCCAGAAGAATTACCAACATCAGACCTTGAAGATAGCATAATATTATTGCTAACATTTTCCTCACACTTTTCTTCTCCAGAACCTCCTCCAGAAAGAGAGACGTTCTCTGGAGAAGGTTCTAACTGTCCATTTTCTCCGACGACATTTTCAATTACTCTCGTCCCACCATCAACTGACGTCTGTGGTTTTTCACAACCGACTGAAACTGCACCATTATTTTTTTCTCTCTCCCAAATATCAAACAGTGCACGAGCCCTCTGTTGCACCTTAGAGCTCTCATGGTCAAGGAGGCTTTTCACAGTAACCCTGATTCCAGAAGAAACTGATTTCTCTAAGTCTACATGAAGCCTTTCAACCGCTACCAGTAGCCGAGTGATCAACTCTTCTATGTTGTCACTCGTCTCATTGACAAAATTCTGAGCATCCTTTAACCAACTGTCGATAAAGCAGAGTCCATCTAGCTGGATAAAGAGTTCAAGACACTCTTTATTCTCAGTTGCAGCGATTGCGCTAGCAACAGCAGACCATTGCCTTGTTATTTCACCAGCATTCTTGACAACACAAACTTCTTTCTGCATTATAGAGACTAGATCCTGAACTCGAGCAGGAGCTGTAAGCCCATTACTCATCTCAGTCAGGGTGAAAAAGTCCTCGAGTGTCATAATGTATTATTGGCTCACAAGTTAAGACTCCCAAGAAGCAAAGTGACTCTGGCAACATGATACTACACTGTCCTTCATATCTGGAAAAGATAATGCTAACGTAGAGAAATTTCCAGCAAGCTTCCCCTGCAGAAGATTTAAAAATGACCCAAAATATTAATCAGTAAACGTAAGAGATGAAGCTTTTTTATTATAAATGAAAAGCAGACGTATATCAATTTCACATGCGATTATAACAAACAATATACTCGGCACATGCAACAAGTTATTGATTTGACCTAAAAGTCATAATTTGCAATCCTTTATTACGAAGCAACCCAGTCAAAGCAAGCAAAATAGAAAGCTCAATTTCCCTACAAGGTGGCAACACTACATTATGGTTAATGATCCTACATCACCAAAAAGATTTCACAGTTCCGAAAATACAGGACACAAATACTGTTCATTTGCTTTTCAATGAATATAAATTTCTTCGCGAATTGAGTTTGAGACACTAGCATCTACCACAATATCAGCTCCTGGAGCATCAGAACAAAAGAAAATCCTTGTTTTTTCAATTAAACAAAGTATGTTTGCATAACAGTTACAGAGCTTCTACTTATACCCCTTGGTTAGCTGGCTCAACCCCGTTGGCGCATAGAGCCCCTTCAAGCTCTTCTATTTAGCCAGTAATACAGATCAGGCAAATATACAGTAAAAGGAAGACTTTCTTCTTTCTTTTAGTTTCACATCTTTCTCCCGTTCCAGAAACTTCTTTATGTAGTGGCAGGTCCATAAAAACTCTCTTTACATCTAAAAGAAGCAGAGATGTCACTAAAATTTCATAGAATGGTTAGGTATTCAATTCAAGAAATATTAGGAAAACTTGGTGTCGACTAAAATGCTGTGCAGCCAAAAGTAGTCCTTAAAAATTGACCAAATTCTTCCAAACTAAAGCTTATGCTGCAGCTAGAAATTGGGTTGGAGGAGAAGCTATTCAAGAACCATCGACTAATGGGTTCAGGAAGGTGAATAACCTTCTCATCCCTCATGCAAATTTTGCACCCAAATCAACAAAGAGCATCATTTGCACGTAGCAAATCTTACTAGACTCATACTCACTCAAAGCCACGAACTAATGGGTAAAAAAAGAGGTGAATGACCTTCTCATTCATCATGCAACTTTTGCACCCAAATCCACTATGAGGATCATATTCACCACATTGCTCTAAACCTCATAATCTCCACAAGTTTACGCAAATCATTGTAGAAACGAAATCAAAATAACACTTGATAACCCTCAAAGAAGAATAGTTGAGACTGCATGCCTGTTATTATGAAGCCATCGGCAGATGAAACTATGTCATACTAAACTGGGAAAACACTGACTGGGAAATTGGTGGGTAACGGATAACCAACTATGCAATACCAAACTGCTCAAAAGCTGCTCAATTATGCATTATATGGACAATTTTGCTGGAGAGAAATTCTGATGGAAAATAGGACATACTTCATATGTAAAACATTTAGATGCCGCGTGAATCTTTACTCTCTTTTTTTTGGAATAAGTCCTCATGAATCTTTACTTTTGGAGCAAGCCGAGCACTTCCCCCGGTGGATTTAGGTTTATCTCTGATGTCCCACGGAGCCACTAGTAGCATTCTATCATTCTATCGGGCACCAATTCGGCTGATATTACTAGCACTGAAGTTTTGAATGATATCACCGCTCTTTTTGAGCAACGAATGGAAGTGGCAACTGATTTAGAAAATCTGATGGACTTAATGCATTCCTTCAATATCTAGGAGTTATCCTCTATGTTTTTACACAAAGTAGTCAAAAGCGAAAGGCGCGGACGCCACGCGGACGCCAAAATATATTGAGGCTTTAAGAAAATGGAAATAAAGCGTAGGCTTTAATGAACAAAACTCTAGTGAAGAAAAAATACAACAAATGTATATTTAATGCAACGAAAAATTACTACAAACACAAAAATTAACTATTTGGATAAAAGAATTGAAATAATCAAATAACTATACTAAATGAAATATATGAAGTAAAAATCATGTCAGTCAAGTTTCCGAACCATTTTAAATTTCTGATTATATGAAGAGATGTAGTTTTATATTTTATGGAACTAGTTTTTTACACTAATATTTTAATTAGAAAATTCTTAATCACTACAAGTTTATTCATAACGGTTTCTAATTTTACTAGTACTGATTATATTTATTGTCTAGTACTGCCCTCTCAAAGGAAGAACCCATCAATGACGAGGCACATGCTTTAACACCTTAGCACCTACACTAAAGTGTCACTTAAGCAAGGCAAAATGCACAACCTAGATTGATGTGAACTTAAGTGCGCATAAAATAAGCCTTTAGCGAGACTGATTTTTACAGTACCTTCTGGGTACGTATCAATAAAATTACTTTATTTTGAAAAGATAAATATTGTCAAGCAAATGCCAAAGAAGAAAGTCATAGATGGAAGATCAATAGAGATCGAGAAAATTCATATCAAAGACTAAAAGTTCACAATAAGCAATATATCGATTGACCTTCAGTAAGTCACATGATGTACATATAAAAACTAAGAGCATGATAAAGAGTTTGACCCAACAATGCTTACAAGATGTTGTATTGTGAGGACCTTATTCAAAAGAACAGGCCATCCCACCACATAGGGGAGATCTACAGAACTATATTCTTCTTTTTTTATATGAAAAGGAGATCTACAACACTATCTACCGTGGATTTCATCATTTTTTGAAGTATGACTCTAACAAAGAAATTGCCATAAGTATTCATATCAGATTCGAGCCTTTCCAGATCTTTCTACGCTTTTTATTGTTTCCTGATAATATTTTAAAATGCATATGACATGGCTCCAAAGCTTCCTATCCCGAAATTATTTGAAACGTGAAAACATGAGCAAGTTCAGTCTTTCACTATTCATGTGACTTGCATCATGGTTTTCTGCATGTCTCAAGGGAGAACAATCAGTTTATGGCTGCAGCCAGTACAGCAAAGTAAGCATGTAATAAACAATCAGTTTATGGCTGCTGCCAGTACAGCAAAGTAAGCATGAAATTACATTCCTCCAGAAAAGAAAAATTGCATCCACCTCCTTCTCTTCTAGCTTTTTTTTTTGTCAAGCAATGTGTAATTTTACTGATTATCTGAAATCTCCAAATACAAGAGGTATACCAAAAAGTCTCTTTCTCTTTGTATAGTAATTAGTATATTGCCCTACTTACTAATGGTTCATAAACAAAACTTTCTTGCTTCCTCATCACGGCCACAAAAGGTATAAAAGAAAGAAATACCAAGAAGGTGACTTGAGGATAGAAAGAGAAAAGAAAAGCCGGGGGTCGAATGAGGCTCACTAAATCAGTATGCATTTACACTATCATTCCAAAACATCAAAAACTTGTACATCAGAATCGACAACTGTTCAACTGAAAGAATAAGTAGTAAAATGCCAAAAAGGTCCATTCACAAATTTGAACAGACTGGCAGGTGTAAATGTAATATCGTTAGTTTTAATACTAACAAAAAGATGCAAGGCAGCAGCAAAATACAAATATCAACCAATAAGGAAAACAAAAACTTGTTATCAAGTGAACCTTACCAGACTGTCATGCCCCTTTGATCAAGTCGGAAACTTGCTGAAAAAACTGGAACTTCTAAAATCCCTATAAATAAATGGCAGTAATGTCAACCTGAAAAACCAAAGTTTCAAAACACAGGAATGAGTTCCAAAACCTCAAAAACTAAGCAGTAGAGTTGAATAACAACGGAAAAGCAAATAAAAGAATTGAGATTACAGATTAAACAAAAGGGAAACAGAAAGAAACTCAAGCCCTAAAACAACTTCAACTTGAACCATAGAAAATTAGCTAATCCCAGAAACAAAAGCCCTATTTAAGAACTTGGGTCAAGCCTACAATGCTTAAAGATTATATCTTTGCACTAAAAAGAACCAATTTTGATTATGTCAATTAATGCAAGCAAGATTGAAAATTAACCAACCAAAGAAGCAAAATATACCCATAATTAAAATTCTTTCACAGTAACTGCAGTTAAGTAATAAATTCCAAAGCAAAGAACTTTACCTTGGTCAGAAAATGGAGAAAACCCTAACTGGGTTTGCACTTTGAAATTCCAAAAAGCTTAAATTTTGCTATGTTTTTCAGACACCCAATAATCTCTTTAGGCAAAGAAATTCCTTATCTTGTTTGAATTTACATAAATGGGTGTCGAAATCTGTATTCAGAACTACTGTTTCTCTTCTTTGTCTTTCTGTATTTTTTCACAACAAAACCCTGCTTTTTCCCACCTTCGAAACAACGTTGTCTTCTTCGGAGTCTTGTTTTTTCCTTTTTTTTTTATTTTTTTATCAATTCTCTTTGTTACTATTTCGATTTTTTTTCTTTTTTGGGGTTTGTTTAGCTGGTTTCGCTGAACTAAAGTTTGCAATGGGGAAGCCACACGTGCCACACGTGTCAGATTTCACAGGCCAACCCAGAGAGTCGGGTCGGGTTGAAAGCAACCGAATTGACCACTGCTGAAAGTGGGGTCCGGGGGTGTTTGAGGGTGGGAGGGG